>SDVV010024437.1:0-12587 GCA_016164225.1 Gammarus roeselii
CTACAAACAAAGTGATACTTCGGGAATGATTTTTTTTTCATTGATTGAAATATTTTTCAAGCCATGCTGAGAATGTTGATGAAACTCTAACGCTACGTACAGATATATACTAAATATACACTTTATACAAATTTTACATGAAACAGACTAACTTTATGAAAATTTTCCCCGAACAACAAGAAATCAAATAATGTGATTCGCGAAAGGAAATAAATATAACTTTAAAAATCGCGTAGACAGCAAAAATGTTGGAAGACATAATAAGTAATTGTT
This sequence comes from Gammarus roeselii, assembly GCA_016164225.1. Classification (NCBI taxonomy): domain Eukaryota; kingdom Metazoa; phylum Arthropoda; class Malacostraca; order Amphipoda; family Gammaridae; genus Gammarus; species Gammarus roeselii. Next base: position 274 of record SDVV010024437.1, read on the forward strand.
TTATCATCACTTGGACACAACGACGACCACAGGACACCAGTTTTTGAAAGTGTGATGTTATTTTGTTGCATTCTGATCAATAAATCCGTAACCGACGTAGGTTTCTGTTCCCGCTCTTAGTCTCCAATAATCTTTCCTGGTTGCTCAACTGGGTTGAGGTCTCCGCCCTGCACGGCAGGGCACTCCATTTATCGTTTAATCTGCTTTGCAGATTTCTGTTTGTTTAACATTATGGAATAAGGTATTAATATTATTTGTTTAGATGCGTGATTTTAATCCGAATAGCATGCAGTTATTGTTGTTTTTGGCATAAACATGTTTTGATCCAACGTTTTCCACAAACAATTCTGAGTCTGTAATATTATGAAATATGGGAGTTGAGTGAAACAGCAGTTACACAGAGTGTTATTGCTGTTGAAAGACGGAGCAATTAATGGTTACATGAAAGCAAAACGAACCCGTTTAATATTTTTTTAGTCAGTTTTTCTATGCGTACTGGATTTTTTTTATTAGTATCTAACAAGCCTATGTTCGTTATTTGTGCAGTAGCAGGTCATGCAAGCTGGCGTCATGAAGTATTTTTATTTTCATCGTATAATATATACTAAATTGCATAGCATGCTGATTAAATGAATGATTCAGTGCGTCACAATTCACGTTTGCTCAGAGTTTAGTTACCGCACCAAGATGAAATTGTAATCATTTTCAGTTTAGTGTGTCTGAATCACAAAGAGTCACAAGGAATGAAAGATCCAAAGAGGCAATCTCTGCCCATCCTTCAATTCGCATTGAAGTGAACCTCCCGGAGTCCCTCCAGGGGGGCTGACCGAGTGTAACTCTCGCCCGTCACACAGACCCCGAAGAGGCTTTTGTGTGCTGCAGAAGATCCTCTTGGTTCTGTAACCGTCGTGGGATCTCATCTCTCCCCCCCATTGTTGGGGGTGGGGAGCAGTGTAGCGAGAGACCTTAGCTTCGGCTGTCCTTGCCCAACCATGGATCGGTGTGTTGGGGCAGGGCTCTTTCCTGTCACACTGCGCTGGCGTTTGGTTCTCTGCATCGTGAGGCGATACAGCTTAGCCTCTCTCACCACGAGTAGGTTCACAAGTGTTTACAAGTGTTTACAAGTGTAGGAAGACAGCAACAGGCCTATTGGCCCAAACTAGGTTGCCATTTGATAGCAAGAGGGTTAGTTCTGGAATAGAACGTCTAAGAGGCCTATTGGCCTTAACTACGTTGCATTTTGATAGCAAAAGGATTAGTTCTGAAATAGAACGTCTAAGAGAGCTTTGTGTGCCGTTTCTGTTTTTGTTTAAAACAACGGGAAATGGAAAGGTTTTGTTATTTATCGGCGATTTTGTAGAACTTATCGAGCCGTGACTTGAACGTTTTGATTTTATTGCTGATAACAACCTCCGCTGGAAGTTTGTTCCATTCTTCGACAACTCTATACGTGAAAAAATTGCGCGTGATGTTGAGTGAGAAACTTTTCCCAAAGATTTTGTATCCATTGTTCCTAGTCACTCCGTTTGTTTATAAAGTGAAAAAGCTCGCTCGGTCGACGTTTTCCTTACCCTTCATAATCTTCCACACTTCTATCATGTCGCCTCTGACTCGACGTTTCTCCAGCGAATAATGATTGACTTCACGATTTATTCCGCAGCGAGGGGATGAGTTTGGTAGCTCTACGTTGAACCTTCTCAAGTTTAATAACGTCTTTTCTAAAGGAATGGAGACCAGAATTGAACGGCATACTCGAGATGCGGTCTAACAAATGCATCAAATAACTTGAGCACACTGTGTTGGTTTTTGTACGAAAAAGTGCGGGACATCATACCTAGCATTTTGTTGCCCTTCTTTGCAGCATCGTTACATTGCTTGCTGCTTTTCAAGTCGTTACTAATGATGACACATAAATCTTTCTCTTCGGTGACGGGAATGAGTTTCTTTCCTGACATTGAATATTTGTGTTTGGGGTTATGAGGACCTATGTGCATAACTTTGCATTTGTCTACATTAAATTTCATTCGCCACTTTTCTGACCAATCAACAATTTTGTTCGAGTCTGGTTGGATCTTCTGACACTCTAGTTAAGTTTGCACGTTTCCTCCGATCTTGGTAACGTCTGCAAACTTGCTAATGTTTGAGAGTACGTTGCTATCGAGATCGTTAATAAATATTATAAAGAGAACTGGCCCTAACACGGATCCTTGAGGCACGCCGCTTGCAACTTTAACCCAGGGGGAGGAAGCTCCGTTCAGTACAGAATTTTATCCGTTTGTTTATCCAGCATTTTATCCAGTTGTTAAGCTCGCCTCGAATACCGATGCTGTGCAATTTACTAATTGGGCGCTTGTGGGGGACTTTATCAAAGGCTTTTTGAAAGTCGGGGTAAATGATATCGATTGGACAGTTTGTGTCGTGGATTTCGATTATATTTCTCGGTGGCCAGCTTCTCTCTCGGCCTATTGCCCTACCCTTCTATCTGATCTAGCTTTGTCGTGTGGGGCTGGTGTGATGGTCGTAGCTTTGGATGCTGATTTTCCTGGGGTTCCACGGGGGGTTCTCTGTTTGATCCCAGTGCTCTGCACGGGGTTGCGTTTCCCTCAGTCGTTGCTTCCAGGGTTGTTGCCCATCATCTCCGCAGCCAAGTTTGAGATGTCAGTGGGGCGTTGGGAGCTGCACAAGGCAAGCCCTGCTAGACTGTCGTGTCCGACAAGGCCGCCCTCAGCCCTTTTAGCTCCCCAGTCTGTCATAACTGCCATTTCTATTTTTACTGATAGTTGAGTTCAGGGAGGATCCGGTCAAGCCTACGCTTAAACGTGTACGCTGATTCGCTCGCAGTCACTGTTGGCGGATGTCTATTCCAAACGTTGATGATTTTGTAGGTCATCAGGTCACCGCAGGGTCGGGTGTTGAACCTCTTTGGTTGCAGTTTCAACCCGTGATTCCTGGTGGGTTGGTCATTTAGCGTGAAAGAGGTTTCTGTACTCTACGTTATTGAAGCGTTTCAGAATTTTAAATGTTTCAATGAGCTGTCCTCGAAGCCTACGCTTTTCGAGGGTGAAGAGTTTCAGTTCCCTTAATCTTCTCTGATACCCGATGTGCCTGATGGATGAGATCATCTTTGTTGCCATAGCCTGTACATTTTCCAGTCTCTTGCTGTCTTGGATAAGGGCGGGAGACCAGCATTGGTCGGCATACTCCAATAGTGGTTTAACTAGGGTGTTGTACAGGGTTGGGATTATTTATTTGTCTCTGCACCTTAATTGTTTTCCGATGTATCCGAGGACTTTGTTTGCTTTATTCTCAACTTCAGCGCACTGCCTGGAGAACTTCAGGTCAGCGCTAATAAAGACTCCTAGGTCTTTTTCTAAGTTAGTGGTCGGGATCTGACTGCCCAATAGGGAGTAGTTCGCCGATCTGTTTGCTCTGCCGATGGGCATTACTGCGCACTTGTCCGCGTTGAATGGCATCTGCCATACCTCGGACCATTCCTCGATTTTGTCAAGATCCTGTTGCAGGTACCCGACCGCTATGGAGTTTGCGGCGTTCGTTCCTAGTTTGGTGTCATCAGACAACTTTGATATTTTGCTGATGAGGCCTGCATCTAGGTCATTTATGTAAATGAGGAACAGGAGTGGGCCTAGGACTGATGCTTGGGGGACCCAGCTTTTAACCAGGGCCCACGGCGAGGAACAGGAGTGGGCCGAAGGACTGATGCTTGGAGGACCCAGCTTTTAACTGGGGCCCATGGTGAACTTTCACCGTTGATCACCACTTGCTACCTCCTGTCTGAAAGCCAGTGCTCTATCTGTTCCGAGATTCTTCTCACAACTTCATGAGCTCTCAGCTTGGTGAGGATTCTCTTGTGAGGGACCTTGTCGAATGCCTTTTTGAAGTCAAGATACAGGATATCAATGGCCCTCGAGTCGTCGTAGATAGAAATCATGTGGTGGAAGAATTCCAATAGGTTTGTCAGGCATGATCTCTTACATCGAAAACCGTGCTGAATGTTCCCTAGGAGATTATTCGTCTCCAGATGGTTTAATATTTGATCTGCGATAATGGACTCTAACATTTTGCTCACAACTGATGTGAGGCTGATGGGCTTGTAATTTCCCGGGAGATTTTTCGGCCCCTTCTTGTGGATAGGGGTAACGTCGGCTATCTTCATGTCCTCGATAACCACCCCTCTTCCAGTGATTGGTTAAATACCACCAGGAGATGGGGGGCAATTTTGTCTGAGACAGCCTTTATTACTCTCGGGAGAAACTTGTCTGAGCCTGCTGATTTGTTAGCCTTCAGCTTCTTGATTTTCCCTACTATCTCTGCGGCTCTGCATTGGATGTCCTCCAAGGGATGCATCCCCCGGTACCTAATGGAAGGTTCCGAGATTGCATCTTCACTCTCTTCGGAATACACGCTAACGAAGTACTGGTTTAGTACCTCCGCTATCTCCGCATTTGTAGTGTTCTGAGTTTCTTGGTCCGTGGTAAGTGAGCCGATGGAAGCTCTGATGGGTTTCTTACTGTATACGTGGCTGAAGAACTCTTTCGGGTTGCGTTTGCAGGCAGCTGCAACTCGGCGTTCTTCGTTATGTTGGGCTACTCTAATTCACCTGTTCATCACTCTACACTGTCCCCTATGTTCGTTCCACAACCGGTCCGAAGTGTTTTGTTTCCAGCGCTTGTATGCATGGTCTTTAGTAGACATGGATGCTTGGATGCCTCTGTAAAACCACTTAGGGTGTGACTTTTGGACGACTCGCACATCCTTGATTGGGATGCAGCTTGCCTGGACGTCCAGGAATTTGGTTTTAAAATCCGTCCAGGATGCCTCAACTGATTCCAGCCTGGTGGGTTGGAGGCTGCCAAGGTCCCTTTAAACTTAACGAAGTCAACTCGTCGGAAGTTGAGCCTTCATTTAGCGTTGGGGATTTCTTGGTTTGTTGGCACGTGGATGATGCACCTGACCATGTTGTGATCGCTAGTGCCCAGGGGTTCCCCAACAGTAACCTGGGGGTAACCAGGTTCTCTTCCGTAGCCATTATTAGGTCTAGGGAATTGTTTCCTCTGGTGGGTTCATCAACCGGTTGTTCCAGAAAGTTTTTATTAGCGAAATCGACCAGTCTGTTCCCCTTTACTTCTACCGTTCGGGTTTCCTTGACAACGATGCAATTGAAGTCCCCCATGATCACTGCTACCCTGTTTCGGATCAGCTGTGTGAGGAGCTCGTAGAGGGATTGGTCGTTATCTACTGTTTGGTGGAGTGGCTAGTACACGAGAAGTACGTGTAGCGTTCCGGTTGTGCCTTCGATTTCGATACCTATGACCTCGTGTGGGGTGTCAATGGTGCGGCGAGTGACTCTGATGTGGTTTCGCACATAGATTGCAACACTTCCTCCCCGTCTGGCCTGACGGTTTCCTTTGAAGAAGTTGTACCCTTCAAGTTCGAACTCGCCTTAGAAATCGTTCCTTTCTGTCTGTATCCAGGTTTCCGTGATGCCTATCATGTCAGGCATCTCGGAAGCATAAAAAACAGCGGAATTCCGCTTGCTTGTTCCGGATCGCTCTCGCGTTCAGTAGCAGCATCCGGAGGCCATCTATGTTGTTCACGGCTCTTCGGATGCGTTCTCGTTTCCCGGTTGTGGTGGCTGCTCGTCTCTTCTGGGGGGTGATGGGGGAGGTCGAGGGTCCAGGTCGCTCCGCTCTTCAACACACCCACAGCCCGTGTCGGAAGTTTCTACGCTGCGGACGTGTGCGCTAGCTTCGTTTGCCGGGTCGGTTGGGGTAGCGTCATCCACCTCGACTGAGGCTCTCTCCGCGGGGACGACTGTCTCGATGATCGTGATCTGTTTGAGCTGGACTATCGTCTCTGCCTCCGAGATCACAGTATCCGAGCTGGCTTCTCTTCCGCTGTTGCGGTCATTTTCATTTTCAGGTCTGGCCAGCACGGTGTTGGCAGCTACCGCGGAATTTCCTGGGGGTGTTTAGGTTCTGGTGTTTGCGCTGGAGGGGTCTCGGACTCTGTCTCTGTCTCCGAGGAGTTGGCATCTCTAGCCTGGTTGGAAGAGGATTTTTTCTTTTTCCTCTTCCTCTTCCGCCCGTTCCCTGCGGTGAGTGGGAGTGTAGAGGGGCTGCTCAATCGCTGGGATGTGCGCGTGCGGAGGTGTAGGTGTTTGTGTTTGGTTGAGGTTTCCCTGCTTGATGGGTTTCCCGAGATCTTTGTACAATCTCGCTTTTATCAGGTCTGCCAGTTAGCGTGATCCTGAGGCGTTGAGGTGGATTCCGTTCTTCCTATAGAGCGCCTTCTTGTTTTCGAAAGCGAACCAAGGGCTTACGAATCGCACCCCTATTTAGGGCGATGGCTTTGCTGTGTGCCTCTCTTGAGATGTTGAGGAGGAGGAGAAGGCCAACGATGATGCCTTTGTTGCTTTTTTGCTTCACAGTATCTATTAGGGCCTTAAAGTTGGCCATGAAGGGTTCGGTGAGGCTGGTTCGCCTCCTCCGTAGGAAGAGGTCGTTTTCTTCTGTCAGTACTATGATTGAGCTGCGAATGGTCGATAGTCATGTTCGCCACTGCCGTTCTGGCTCGGGAGAGGTCTGCACCTGGAATCGCTTTCGCAATCCGGCTTAGGGGATTTAGCTTGGTGGAATGGTTACCGAATCCCCCACTAGCGAGTCCCCAACCTGGTTGTTGGTGAGCTCGTTGTGGCTGTAGTTGTTTGGCCCCTTCTTGTTCTGGGTGCTGGTTGTTTGAGCGCTGGGCTCATCGAGTGATCCGTATCTATTTCGGGTTTGCAGGTGCAATTCTGATTCTGCAGCTGGATGGACCCTTGATCTGTTTGAGACCACGCTGGAACTTGTTGAGTTTTTACAGTTTCTCTCCTGGTTTCTTCGGTGTCTGGGGGTAGAGGTGGTGTGGTTCCATTAAGGCAGCCCTGCGTGTCTCGGGTTTATTATGGTCGGGGGCTCCCTAGCTGTGGTCGGTGGCCTCCGTGTTCGTGTTGCTGCTGTTGCTATTTACCAGAATTCCCCTTCATTTTACTCGTGGGTGTTACGCCGCTAGTTGTTTGCTTCAGCCTGCTGTCTCGAGCGGGGTTTGTGTTTTCCTCTCGGATGAAGTTGTCTTCCACTGTGTCCCTTCTCCTCTGGGGAGAGTCAGTCTGGGTTCGGTCGTTGTTGTTGTTGTTTTTGTTATTGTGGCTGGTGTTTTCATTTGGTGTTGGTGCTAAAGGGATCTCCGCTGCAGTGGGAGAAATCTCCTCTACTTACGCCGCCTGCAGCTGCGTGAGATTGCTGCGGAGTTCCTCGACCAGTCTCTCGAGTTCTTTGATTCGGGTCTCGGTTCCTGCGGAATTTTGATTTGGAGCTTGCAGCATATCTCGAAAAGCTGCCTTGAAGTTGTGCAGTTCCTTCTTGAGGTTCTAGTTTTCTTCTTTCAGCTTCCCATTTTGGATTTTGCTCAAGCAGAAACGAGATGTGCATTTGCTCCCAGTATTTCGTAGCAGGCCTCCTTGTAGTCCGTGCACCATTTCTGTGTACCACATGCACAGCATTGGTGCTTGGTTTTGGCTAGGACGGACTGTTTTTGGGGGTTGGTCGCTTCTGCCTCTGCTCTAACTGCTGGCTGTTTCTTCCTGATCCTCTGACTGGATCGGGTGGTGCTGTCTGAGGCGTACAAAGTGTTGGTGTCACTCTCCTTGAGCAGCGGTTTCTGCGCTTTGCCTCTTGTGGCGTATTTGGCTCCTGTCACTGCCACGAATAGGCCGTTCTCGAAGTCTCTGCGTACGATTAGACTACTAACTACAGAAATAATCTAATGATAGCAGATAGCAACAAGATGTGCAGACAAATGAGGAATCTATCTGACTCAAGAACAACCATCTGCTGACTGCAGTCATTGTTAAGGGGATTTATATAGTCAAAGGAGTTATTTTTTTATCATCTGTTAGAGATGAACCTTACCGAAATTTGCTTCGCTACTGCGCGTATCGGCAAGTAAGTTACAAATTTGAATTCTTCTCATAACAAAAATGATCTATCAATATGTCAATACTGTTATATTTGAGGTCTCAATTACCGTCTCAGCGGCTGCAGTTTTGTCGAAGGAATAAGAGTATTCAACGTGAATAGCCCGCCCTGCAATAATGACACTCAAAACCAAAACAGCATGAATATGTTTAGTTAGACGAAGAAGGCATTGTTCAATGATTTTGAACTTCTATGTTCCGTTTTCAAACATTGTAATCACATAAAGTTATTCCATTATTTATTTGCTAATCAACGGGTGATATGCAGCCTATCAACGGCGTTCAACTTTTGTGATGATAAAATATGTTGCTTACAACCTTCACCTCGTTCAGCTTGACCCCCTGGACACCATTCCTAGGGTCTTAGGTATAAAAACTGCACAACTGAACTCAACATCACAAAGGACGGGCAATCAAACGTAGAGTGTGGACCCCGATGTTGACAGAACAGTAAAAATAAAACCGGGCTGTTTACTTTATTAATTTATTATTGAGCAATTGAAATGCACTCTCCAGTTATGACTTTTGCGATTGCGATTCGGAGTTAATATGTTTAAACATGTTAAAAGTGTTCACAAGTATTGTTCTGCCTGAAGCAAGAAAATGTTTTCTTTTAATAATGATGGAAAATAGCAAATAAGAACATCCGTCAAAACTTTATCTGATAAAAAATCGGTCAAGCGATACGCTTTCAAACGCAAATCTTAGTTGCATTGCGGGGTAAAGAAAATAATAAGTTAACTCGGCAATGAAACTTTTTGGAATAAATGCATCCAAGAAATAATTTAGGACTAGGCTTTTGTGAACTGTGTACTGGTTTCGTGCTGCTTGGCCCTGAGCTCTTTAGATTACAAATCAAAGGAAAATTTGGATATGTTCTCTCTTTCTGTCACTGTTTGTACTTAAACAATTTCGCGTCGATTAATGACAGGTGGTTCAGTAATTGGCATCTATTTGTAGCTGTCCTCTTTCATAGAGCCGACGGGAGCTCACAAAGTTGGGAACGTGTTCCTTAATTCAAATTCGTTTCTTTTATTCAAATAGCTCGTCAGAACATGTATCCGTAAATTGAACGAAGACGAAACATTTCCCAAATCGTTTTTATACGTCAAGGAAAAACTAGTGTACATCTAAATTTAACTTGTCTTCTGACATTTTTCTCCGAATAAAATTTATTTTTCATAGGGTGATCATGTACTCTTAATAGGATCGCTAACAACAGCTGCTCATATATTGTTGCTCACTCTAAATGTATCGAAAGCAAGAAAATGACGCTGAACGATGAGCTCAGAGAGAAACGGACGAAGTGCTGGAGATCGTTCAGGTTTGGCAAAATAAACCGTGTTTCATCATCCGAACATTCTAAATCAGCGCATGCGTGATTGATAAGTCCATTGAATTATATTCGTCGTCACACTGTTCATGGGAGCTTTTCACAAATGAAGCAAGTGAAAAAGAGCTTCCGTCTGACTTCTAGGTATGATGAGTTTTCAGATGTGGCTACTACAACTTTTTATGATCATAAGTTGAGTCCTAATCTGGATTTGTTACTTTGATGTGAGTGTACCACTCGGTTCTTCATAATGCCTTCGGCATGCTTTATATCTAAACTATGTCTACATTTTCCCGAAAACAGGACAAACAAACATAAATATACACTTGCAGAAACGAAAAATTCATCCGAATAATTTGTTTGGCACATGCACTAAGTATGGCTGCGCTGGACTGCATAGAAGTTGAAAGTTGTTTCGGAGATGTTAGGAATGATGGGATAATATGTTGCTGCAAGAGATTTAATTACATAAAAGCATTTACTGTTTATATTATTCACACTACCCGTTCCTTCCATTTATGGCCAACTTTTTAAACTGTTCGACTTCAGTCAGTCACCTGTTGTGCGTCTAACAAATCGTCTGATGTCAGACCCATCTAAATGATAATGATAATGATTTTATAATGATAATATATAATGATAATGATAATGATAATGATATGATATGATAATGATATGATATGATAATGATATGATAATGATAATGATAATGATAATGATAATGATAATGATAATGATAATGATAATGATAATGATAATGATATAATGATAATGATTTTCATCGCTAAGTGGATTCTCTTCAAATCATCGCTCCTCGAAATAAGATGAGCTTCAGCATATTCATGTAAATACTTGCTAAATTATCGGACCCTTCTTATATGAGCCATTTGATGTATCTTTCCTGTGCAAATGTAACATGTCATGTAACCTATGCAGTTAGATATAAAATGAGTGCTTTCTTTGACAAACAATAATGAAAATCAATATAACATACACTCTCATGACCGACATTTTATACTCTAAGTTCTTTAATAAATGCAAGTATAAACAGTAACTTGTCATGATTCGGTAAATGTCTGAAGATCTAACTTATTTTGCTAGTTTTTCTGAAATCAACAAAGCAGGTAAAGTTATTATTGTCTTCATTTACAGAACAATGGAGAGAATACAGAATATCCTACAACAACATCCATCGCTTAGTGGGATGTAATGGTAAATGTACTAACAACCCTTAGATACATTTTAATATTAAATACATCTGATTGGCAAATGCTGTCATCAGAACAGCTCAAGCTGACAAAAACTTAGTACATATCATCTGTGAATTCTGAAATTTCTGTAATTTCCCAACTTGTCAATATACCCAGGTACATTTTCAATGTTCTCAAATCTTATAGGAATTAGTCTCGCGTAAACTGTTTTGTTTCTTTGATGGTTGGCAGGTTAATTCATAACTTGAATTCTTTGAGTTGACAGGATACTGTGGAACTGCTCACTGTAGAACATAATTTGTCGATAAATTTTCGCAAAGATCACACAAGGGCCTGTCGTGGCGTAGCGAGTATGGTCTTATGTTCTCGGACTGTGTTTACAGGGGGTCGACTGGCTCTTATAAGATATTCAAATGATTCATTTTCTTCAGGACACGTTAAATCCCACTTTCATAACTTTTTTAACACTTGGTATTGCAGAAAGAGTCAACCCGAAGTCAACAACAAAGTCAATTCGTCGAAGTTCAGAAGTCACTGTCACGTGCATGTGAAGGCATGGCTGCTGCCTCTGGCAACAGCTGCGGTTAGGCAATTTTTACCTTCTGAGAAAAATGCGACCAGGTGTTTGCAGGAAACTTACGGGATCTTCATGACAAATTTGTTAATATGTTTTACACATCATTGAAATTAATTCTGTTATTCATCTGGCTTCACTTAAATATATGATTATTCCTAATACATTTTGGATAAAAAGTAGTATATGTGTCGTGTAAGTTTTATTTACCTGCTCTATATTTTTGAAACTTATTTGAGATAATGGAAATTGTTACTGTACTCTGATCAGTATTGTATGTAGCTCAATAGGGATTATAAAATGACAGAGCCAAGGTCAAATATGTCCTCATACACCAGCGTGTATGTGCAGCTTAATAGTTAAATGCGAGTGGCGGATGGATGTGGAGAGCGAGGAAACATATCCCGAAGGGATGGAGTGCTTGATAAATATTTATTACGGCATATTATGATTTCGACCGGTACAGAATCAATAATAATATTCGGTTGAAATGGTAGTACCATGATTATGAATGTATAATTTCAGATCTTATTAAGTACTCGATATTTTGGATGCGTACAACACTAACACTACTGATTTGCAATGATAGTGGGCGAGTAGTTTCATATGGTCACTGTTTACGTCATTGCAATATCGTGTCATCACCAAACGAATGTATGCAGCAAGTTATGATGGCGGTCGTCGGTGAGCTTCAAAGACAGGAGGCCCTGAAACGAGCCCAATTCATTAAATAGAGACGCAATGAATCAGAACGTTGGGCCCCACTACGAGGCCTGCCAGGGGCGCTTCTTTGTATTCAGTAATTAATAGAGGCGGGATTGATCAGGGCATTGGGTAGCACTGGCGGCGGAACTAGCAATTAGTGGTCGTTTGTATTCAGTAATTAAGTGATTGGTCATTGATTATGAAGTTGGGTCGCCCTACATACGAGGACTGCTGGGAGTGCTTGTATTGACTCAGTCATAAGGATATGCGGGATTTTTTCAGGTGCCTAAGCCTCACTGTGTAAATGGGTGCATGTTTAGAGCCAAAAATTAGGATGTCAGGGCATTGTGCCTACACTCTATACAGAGCCTGCAAGAGGTTTGGAATAATAATTGAATAGATGCATTAGGCCTCACTGCGAGGCTTGCAAGTGATGCTGGTTTGGATGCATGCATATAA
>SDVV010024438.1:0-12587 GCA_016164225.1 Gammarus roeselii
CTCGCATCGACATTCCTCGAGCATCTCATTACTTTACTCTTACCGACGTTCACTCGAAGCTTCCTCCTTTCACACACTCTACCAAACTCAGACACTAGCCTACATAGCTTCTCCGAATCCGCAACCAGGGCCGTATCATCAGCAAATAGCAACTGGCTCAACTGCCAACTCCGCCCATTCGCTTCCAACAGTTCCAAGCCACGACTCAGCACACTCGCGTTCACCTCTCTGACCACTTCATCCATCCATCCACTCCACCCTATGTACATAATAATTTTAATAGTTAAATACTATCACGATAAACTGTCATAAACCACACTATTCCCCAAAAGATAAGGTAACGTAGAAAAATATCGAAATAGTGGTCACGATGCAGTTCCTCAACAGAGGCTAGAAAATAAGAAAGTAATTAGTATTGGTAGTTCTAACCCTTTTATCAGAGGTATAACATAAGCCAGTGAAGGTAAGTTCGGCTTAGTGTCAGTCTTGCATATACATTTCAGTCAAATCTGTGACCTCAAGATACTGATAGTCAATGGATGATGAGATCTAAACGATTACTATATGGTGAATAATGAAAAATATTCTTCATCCTCTCACCTGGCTGTTATTCCAAGATGCTCCTGTAATATGAATAGGACAAGTGACAGTCTACGAGTATAAATGTTCGTGTCATTTCATAACTCATGGTAGAACAGCCTGTAGTCTCAGGGTCTGCTTCGAGGCACAGAGCTTTATTTACTTGTATTACCGAGGACTCGTCAGGTTCCAGAAACAAACCTAACCTTGGTCGCGTGTGGCATTTGGTTGGTAACCCATGCATACTCGACGGAGTAAATTAAACATGAGCACAGCTAGCCGGAAAGTCGACAGACGACGAGGGTTCGTTGTGGACGTTGTGGACAAAATCCAGCAACAAATATATGAGAAAACACTAACACTTTAATTTGAACACACAAAACTCACCTTCTGGCTTGTAGGCCGTGAGTCCTGTCTGCTCGATTGGTTCGACTGCTTGTCTTTCTTCTTGCCCTTCTTATTAGCGGTGTCCTGAGCCTGCTTTTGTTCCTCCTTTGCTTTAGCTTCCTCGCGCCTTTTGTTCACGATCATCATCCTGAGAGGCAGAAATGATTGCTATCAGCCAACATCTGTCGGTGTTCAAACGCCATCAGTAACATAGCATTCTCCTCCACGACTGATTTTATTATTTCTATTTTATATGAACTGTTTTATGCTCATTCTAGGTTTATTGCGCATATGTATACATGTCTTATGTTTTCGTGCCCCAAGAATACCATGCCAGTTGGTGAATTAATCGATTTTTTGCTCGTTTGTTGTGACAGTGGCTCTCGGAATCACATCACTCATCCATCCCGTCCCATCCTTTGCTACCTAATGAATTATGCCGTGAACTTGAATTAAAAATTCTTCCCAAGTGCTTTATGGAAGATTCCAATGTCTTCATGCAACACCTTATGTCATCAAGATAGAGTGCATACTTATGGTGTAGCTACTTTAAAACTTACTCTGATAGCTCTTACGTCATGACATGTTCTCGGTGAGAGTCGTGTTCGTCTGTTGAGCTTAGAAAGGAAGATGCCTCGCTACCGTTCATACACAGCTCCAATTACTCCGTTACAAATTCTTAGCTCGTCATTTTACCCATTTTAGATTTACAGATACAGACACTAGGCCGCATCCCACCATCCCGACAGCGGGATGCCAGAGGCGGGAAAGTACAGCAGAGCAGCGTCAAAATCAACCATTCTCCACTCACGCCTGTTCATAGCAAGTTCTCTCGCTACCTCCACATTTATGTCTCTCCTTCCTAACGCCTGCTTCACACCATCCATCCACCCTATTTTCGGTCTACCTCTAGGCCTGTGACCACTCGCCTTCGCATTCATCACCCTTTTCACTAATCTCCCTTTATCCATTCTCTCCATGTGGCCGAACCATGTCAGAACACGCGAATCCACTCTGTGCTCCAACTTCTTCATCATCCCGGTTCTGATTCGAACCATGTCGTTGGTGATCCATCCGGTCTCTCAACGTTACTCCAGCCATGCTCCTCAAACATTTCATCTCGAACACATTCAACCTTCTTCTCTCCTTTGCTCTCAACCCCAAGTCTCAGCTCCGTAGAGCACAGTTGGGACAACAATACCCTCATACAGGCCTCTTTTTGCTTCCATCCCCAACGTCCAACAGCTTAGTACACTCTTCAGTGCACCCAACACTTAACACCCCTCCTTCACTCGCGCCTTCACTTCAGTTTCCACTAGTTCAGTTATCTTCACATGGGAGCCTAGATATTTAGAACACTTAACTTCTTCCGAAAGCTCTCCATTTAGGGGGACACTAATTTTGCTCGCATCGACAGTCCTCGAGCATCTCATTACTTTACTCTTACCCACGTTCACTCGAAGCTACCTCTTCTCACACACTCTACAAAACTCAGACACTAGCCTGCCTACATAGCTTCTCCTCTGAATCCGCAACCAGGGCTGTATCATCAGCAAATAGCAACTGGCTTAACTGTCAACTCCGCCCATTCGCTTCCAACAGTTCCAAGCCACGACCCAGCAAACTCGCGTTCACCTCCCAGACCACTCCATCCATATAGCCCCCCCTAGGCATCTGTTAGGTTCACGGGCCGCACGGAGTCACGGCCCAACCGGGGGGGTGAACACCCTTATTTCCCTTCAGACTCCCCTCTTCTTCACCCTTTACTATCTCTCCTTTTCTCCCCTATCCTGATTTGCTTGACTTTTTATTTACCTCATTTGCATCTAATGATTTCCTTAAACTTGTCTCAGACTCCTTCTTAACAACTCTCCTAATAGTCGCTGCATACAAACACACATACACACGCACGCACAACACACACACACTCAAACATTCACATATCGGTGCTAACTATTCTCCTTTCGGGTGGCAAATAACAGACAAGTTGCGCTCTTTCTTTCATGTTACCTTTTTCTACGACTATTCCGTTTTCTTCTTTCTATTCTTGCTGTTCTCATGCGTGAAATTCCCTACAACTAGTGTAGATCTCATGCATGGGATCCCCGTTTTCTGTCTCTTCTTCATCTTCCCCCTCAGTAGGTGTTGGAGCGCGTAGCCCGCACCTTAAGGACTACTGCGGATCCTTGGGGCTCTGAAGCAGGAGCAGGGTAGGTAGTGTGTTATTCCTCCTTACTGCCATCCGGGGAGTGCTGAGACCATATGGTCTCAGCACCTTAGGAGTTCCTGTACCTCCTGTGGCACCCGTACATACCATAGACGTTCGCCGCGGAAAGGACTTTGACTTTGCGCTGTAGTAAACCTTAACTTGAACATTGAAAAAGAAGAAAAACAAAGACTAACTTGATGCAGCACTGTTTGCTGGTTTGACATTCGGCGCCAGAAGGACGATGACTCCAGCGCGCTAGAAAGCCTCGTCACTCTAATCTAATCCATCCATATAGAGGTTGAACAGCCCGGGAGACATCACGCAGCCTTGTCTCAGTCCCACTTTCACTGTAAACCAATCACTCACCTCGCTTCCCACTCAGACACATGCTCGGCTGCCAACATATAAACTCTGCACCGCATGTAACAGATGTCCGCCTACTCCAAACAAACGTAACATCCTCCACAGCGCTTCCCTGTAAATCCTGTCGTATGACTTCTCCAGATTCATGAAGGCCCAGAACACATCCTTTCCTTTGGCAAGGTACTTCTCACAGACCTGTCTTACTGCAAAATCTGATCAGCACACCCTCTCCTGAAGCCACACTGTTCCTCTCCAATAACGCAGTCCGTACAGTCTCAAATCCTATTGATCAGCACTCTCCCGTACAACTTACCAACCACACATAACAGACTGATACCTTTCGAGTTGCAGCATTCATTATCATCTCCTTTGCCTTTATATAGTGGAACAATGCAGGCAATGCGCCACTCAATCGGTACCACGCCTGCCACATAACACAAGTTCATTAACCTCACCGAAACCATTCGACAATCGTTAGTTACTCCACCCTTCTTCAGGCACTCGGTCGCAACGCCATCCAAACCAGGGGCCTTCCCTGCTTTCATCACCTACACCGCCTCCTGTACCTTTTCCCTGGTAATGTCCGCCACAAGTCCTCCTCCCAAAACCGGCATCCGAGCACCACCACCCACAGCAACAATATCAGCCTCTCTGTCATTCTCGACATCCAATAACTCATCAAAATACTCGGCCCACCTCTTCCGTATATCACCACTTTCCAACAACAACTGGCCATTTTTTCTTCATCTTTCACCACTTCCTCCTTTCCGGTCTCTACCTTTCTCGCTCTCTTCACCTCTTCCCAGAACATCTTTTTGTTCTCCTCAAACTTCTGGCACAACCGTCTGCCCCACCGGGCATCAGCGTCCCTTTTGGCTCTCCTCACCACCCGCTTCACCTCGTTTCTCCTCTCTTAGTAGATTTCATAAGCCACCACCGACTTCACCTGCAACCACTACTCAAACGCTCCTCTTTTCCGTGCCAACGCCAGTTTGACCACCTCGTTCCACCACTCGCAACCTTTCCTTCTGCACCCGCCCACACGGCGCGCACCACACACCTTCCTCGAACACCTTAGCAATGCATCCTTTAACGTCTCTTATTCTTCCTCCACATCTCTCAGGTCTTATCCTCTCACGTCGTTATATTCTTCCCTCAACGCCTGCTAGAACTCCTCGGCTTTACTTCTCACATTGTGGAGAATATATCCCACATGCCTGGCACGGAGAAGAAGTTAGTGTATATATGCATATGTGTATATGTATGTACTTATGTACGTATATATATATATGTGTATATGTATATTTATATATGTATATATTTCATGAACCATCTTGTTTCAGCGTGGGTGAGCGCTTCTTGTATTGAGATTGGGGAGGAATGTGCAGGGTCTACCGCCCTCCATTCCCCCTCCCCTTCCCCAACTGCATGGAAGGTTCCACTACTCGTTTTTTTTGTAAGATGAATTTCCCCTGTCGTTTTATAGAGCAATTCTTTAAAAAACCAAGTAGCCCCTGTTGCGGGCGTAAGTTATCCTAAGGTATACATATGACATTGAAACAGGTCATTTCTATGGTATGGTAATGGTAATTATGGTAATGTTGTAGTTAGTTCTTTGAATGGGAGTAAACCTGTGTTGCGATGTCCGTATGTATGTGTGGCAACCGGAGACGTGCGTGTAAGATGATAGCCCCTTGTGAAGGAGGGCTGAAGGCTTAGTTTTCGTCTCACTATGGCCGAGTTCGTACGTGCTGTGTGCCTCCGGGCAATTGTACAGGATACCATCATGAAGACAACTGACTAGCATAGTTAGGTCTACTGTAGTTTTAGAGAGTTTTACTAACCCTGCAAGATAGTTGACGCAGTTTAGTTAGAGTGACAATAGCTTTAGTACTCCATGACCGTTGACGACAGTGTATGTTAAGAAAGGGAGCCCACGTTAAGTTCCCATCGTATTGATGAAGTTAGAAAACTCCCGCCAAATTCAAGTAAGTTCCCTTTGTTTAGGATGTGCTGTGGCTACATGACCGATTGATAAATTGAAAGATGTAATCCAGTGTCAATGCTTATCTAAAAGTGTATTATAATGAAATTAAGTGTGTATTAGCTGTGGGAAAGGAAATAATTCCCACACACATTCAGACCACTCACTTTCGCTACCTCTCTTCCTCCTCCCACTCGTTTGTTGCCCTTCCATTTCTGCATCACTCTTAATCTACCTTCCACCAGCAGATGGTCAGATACTCCTCCACCCTCCCCACCACTCTCCTCGACATCAGCACAAAACCCATCTGTGCTCTCTCCACCACTGCACCACGGGCCATCCTTACCCATGTGTACTTGTGGAAATCTCACTCCTTGAACAAACCGTTCCCGACCACCAACTCCTGCTCCATACAGACATATCAGGTTTTCTCCACTGTCATTTCTACCGGCAACGCCATACCTTTCTATCACATTCTCCACCACTACATCTCCAACTCTCACATTAAGGTCACCCAGTACAACTACATTGAATTGACCTCCATAACTCTTAATATACTCACTCAGGTCAGTCCAGAATTGCTCCCTCTCCTCTTCACTCCTCTCGCTGCCACGTCCGTAAGCACTCACAAATACCCATCTTTCTACGCCTAACTTAACTTTCACCCACATCAATCATGAGGACACCTCCTTCCACTCGGTAACGCTACTAGCCAACCGATCACTCAATATCAAAACCACCCCTTCTCGTGCCCAACCTTCCTCCGCACCAGACTTTCTTCCACTTACCACAAGAAACTCGCATTCTCCCTTACCTTTCAATTTCGTCTCACTCAGCGCCAACACATCAAACTTCCTCTTCACAAACATCTCAGCAATCTCCCTCCTCTTTACATCATTCGTACTACAGTCACGCACATTCTGCGACCCTAACAATAGGGTTCGGAGAACCGTGAGCCTCTCCTCCACCCGCTCGTCTGGCAATCTTTGAAGAAATGTTTAACGGAGAATGGGATTCCTAGCCCCTTTGCTCCGCCCCTTTCAGTCACCTTTTACGACACGCAGGGGTTACGGTAGCACGATTTTACTCCCGGCTACGGGGCGCCCTTTTAGTCGCTTTCTACGACACGCGGTGGATACGGTAGCAAGATTCTAACTCCCCGGCTACAAGGCAAATGGCATATCACAGTTATAAATTAATACGTTACATTATTCAACACCATCTTTGCAACTTTAGATTTACTATGTATAAATTTATTGTTCTACATGAAAAACATGCAATTTGTGTATGAATAAACTTCTTCATTTATTATTTTCATCATATCGGTGGGTATCCGGGCTTTCGGGTGGTGCGCCGGTCGTGGTCCCTCCACCGCAGGAGGAGCTAGGGTTGAGCAACAATAACCCCCTCATCATCACCGCCAACGTCCGCCATCTAGTTCTTACGGTCGAATTTACTTGGCAAATAATTGTTTTTCCCATCGAGCATATGCATGTGGACCCTTGTCATTACTGTATACACTAGACTTCATACGTGGACCCTCAACTTCAGTCATGGTCCCTTGTATTCATGTACAGACCTTAAAATTCACGCGTGGACCCCCGTCCATGAACCTGGACCCTTAATCTCTGCATGGAGGCCTTTATCTACATTGGTTGAGCGTTTCCTGGGATGCATCACTAAAAACCAATCAAAATGGGCCGGCGAGGAGTGAAATAACGTCAAGGGAGACCAGAGTACTCAGGCTCCCGCACTGATGGACCTCACCAGCGATGTTTGTATGTGCTTTAGGGGTGCTAAAGATCAATATTACGAATAATAGTAGTTTCTTGATGCCCACATAACTACATTTTTTACATGCCAAAACCAAAATTAATTATTCATCATATTTATAGCCAACTGACAATATTTGCACAATTTCTAATAGCTATCTGTCCAACTTTAAATATTGGCCTCATTCATGGCCAATTTCACTTTCTCATGTCTGGTAGTTGCGCAATTAGCTTAGCTTAATGGAGAAATCTTTCCTTACACTTTGCAGTGGAACAAGTGGATATCGAGCTCATTGAATTGCTCGGTAATCTGTGAAGTGTAGCTCGATTAGTAGTAAATTAATCAATTGATATTTCCGATCTATTTATTCTTGTTCAGACTTGATTTCACCTTCGTTTTCAGAAAGTAATGTTTAAATTTTCAAGTGGATACTCGAAGCGCGATGAAACTGGAGACTGCTTTTTAATTTGTTTTCTTTGTCAATCGTGGAAGTATTGTTCCCATTGTTTTTCATTTCCTTAATTGTGAAACTCTGGTTTAGAGGTACTGATGAATTTAACCCTTACCTAACCATCCCTCACATAGAATACGGTCTCACCTGTGCGTGTAGCGCCTCTTAAAGTCATCCATGGTGTCGAGGTCGCCCTCTAGCTGCTCGAAACGCTCAAAGACAGTAGCCACAGCCTCGGGCAGCTCCCAGACACGCTCAAGCGCTCGACGAAACAACTTGCGAGCGTGCTTCACAGTACCGACACGTCTGTACGTAATAACGGCTTCAGTTAGGATGACTGGAACAATGGGTTGGCGGACATACTGCCGGCAAACATAGGTTATGAGGCGGACATGCTGTAGGCAAACATAACTTAAAGGGGCGGACATGCTGTAGACAAACATAGGTAAAGGGGCGGACATGCTGTGGGCAAACATAAGTTAAAGGGGCGGACATGCTGCAGGCAACACAAGTTAAGGGGGGCGGACATGCTGTAGGCAAACATAACTTAAGGGGGCGGACATGATGTAGGCCAACACAGGTTAAGGGGGCGGACATGCTGTAGGCAAACATAAGTTAATGGGTCGTACATGCTGTAGGCAAACACAAGTTAAGGGGTCGTACATGCTGTAGGCAAACACAAGTTAAGGGGGGGGCGGACATGCTATAGGCCGCCATAAGTTAAGGGAGCGGACATGCTGTTGGCCGACACAGGTTAAGGGGGCGGACATAAGGACGACAGGCGAACATGCTATAGGCAAACATAGGTTAAGGGGGGCAGACATGCTGTAGGCAAGCACAGGTAAAGGAGGCGCCTATGCTGTAGCTGTAGGCAAACTTAAGCTAAGTGGCGGTCATGAAGACGACAGGCGCACGTGAGGTCTTAGTGGCGCAGCAGCATGGAAGCTCACGGGGATTGGTAATTCATCAACAGACGGTTAATAGTGCTTGAAAAGGCTGTCTGGCGGCAAGAGTGGTGCCGAAGATGGACATTGGGAAGCAGCAGCGGTATAAAAACATGACTAGTGGCGAAACTGATCATCTGGCGCAGGAAACAGGGAAGTGAGAGGACGAGTCTGTCCACAGCATTGCAACACTAGAGGCAGCGTGAAGAGCAATCAACTCCGCACAAACTATTTGTACTACAAATATACAACTGATACAAATGCAAATTCTATATTAATAGCTAGCTAATGTCTATTCAAACTGTGACTAAATGGTCAAATATTTGCATAAAAAAAGCCCGAAGATACGGCTACAATTAATAAATCGCTTATATACTAAGTAATAATTCAAGTTGCACTTCACGTAGCTTTATTTGATCATCACAAGGCCTTGTTGTCGAACAACTAGATCAGAGCACAGGTCCCTGCCTCACCTTTCAAGCTCTATGAATTCCAACCAGAGGTCGTGGCGGCCGGTGTAGGTCTTCTGGGCTAGCACGTCCGACCACACCGCTCTAGCCGCCTCCAATTGGCCGGCCCTTGCTTCCACGGCCGCCCACAGACGGCACAGTGGCACATCCGCATCGCCCGGTACCACGGGACCGCTACACGCTAAGGCAGGGAGCAGGATTGGAATTTATGTCATCAAGAACACATGGACATAGACTCAAGGCCGTATCCTTCGAGAAGGGGGATGGTCGACGGAAAGATACTTCGCACACTCCTCCCATGCACCCACACACATAACCAAATCATAGTCCTTAATCTCCTTAGCGCTAAAAGAATGTAACCATTTTAATACAGTGAACAGCCAGGATGAATATAATCTCGTATGAATGAAAACGGCAGTTTAGTCGCGTTTCAAGCAGTGAATAGTTAATAAAAGTTTTACTCAGAAGAATAAAACCGTAAAATTAAAAATATGTACAGTTCAATGGAAACCGAGGTGAAATTTAGAGTGAATGAAGGGTGTAAAGCGTTGCATGTACTGAAGAGTAATGAGCTGTAGGACGTTTTGTATGGATGCAAAGAGAGTTGTATGAGAGGGAAGTTGTCGCAACAGTGCTAAACAGGGCTGAGACGTAGGCTGGCAAGAGTGGAAGAGACACTAAAGTCGAGATGTTAACGAAATGAAATGGTCGAGAGGTATGGCCGGAGGGATCCTGAGGGAGAGGACCCTCAATAACGTTATTTGAATTAGAGCGGGGATGGTGAGATTCTGACACATGGTGATGAAAGAGGTGATTGGACGTAGGTTTAGAGTTAAACCAGAGTTGAGATGGATGAATGGCGTGAAGCAGGCTATAGGGAAGAAAAATATCAGTGTGAAGGTAGCTAATGGATAAGCGTGAGTGGAGATTACTGGGTATGGAAAGTATTGAGGATAGCCTGATGCGCTTTGCCGCCCTTGGCGTCTCGTTGAGAAACGGGAAGAACGTGGTGGGGGAGGGCTCGCAATTGTGATGCAGCAGGGGTAAACCAAAGAAAGAAGTCGGGTCCTGCTGCTGAAACTGATCTCAGACCTCAATCCTGACCCGAAGTGTGTGTTACGAGGTCCTGGTCCATGAACGTTCAAGGGTTAAGTTTTGGTATGTGTGTGAGTTGCGCCTTGACGTCGGCCAAACCACTGTAGAGGGATCCGGCCTTGTGTCTGTACTGTCCAAAACATGCTATGGAATCTCGAAGATCTCAAATTCAGAACAAGCTTAGTAAAATGGAATTTGCAATTACAAACATGGTAAATAACACAAATAGGTTACTCAGCAGTAAATGGGTAGATACATTGAATTGAAATATTACTCATCATTTTATACTACTGCGCTTTTCCGTCGGCCACCCCACTTTTTGAGGGGATTCGGCTTAGAGTATTTATATGTATCTATCTTTATACTGAAAAACAAAAATAAAGACAGTGTAAAATAATGCTTACCCGCTAAAGCCAGGAGACTGAGCTAGCTGCCAATTGAGAGAATATCAGATTAGGTTAAGAGTGTCGACACTTTCTAGTGCACTGGGGTCAATGTACTTCTGGCACGGGGTGAAGTGAATAATAGCCAACAGACTGTTGAGCAAGCCCTCACACTCACCCTCTCTAACCATCGTCACCCCTCGTTTGCAAGCCTCCCTCAGCCGGCGGAGCTGGTCCTCGCGACTCCAGCCATCCACCTTTTGGTGACTGGCACCAGTCGCAGACGATGATTGCGCAGCGCTCGTGTCCTCGGGTGATGACTGGCTGCTGACAGTCTGTGAACTAGCACTTTTGTTACCATCATCGTCGTCGTCCTGATTTGCAACTTTTGACCTCGATGAAGATTGTGTGTTACAATCGTCATCACTGTCTTTATTCGCAGATTTAGAACTACCAGCTTTCGAAGGGCTCATCGCCCTGCAGGCGCCGTTCTCCTCGAGATCTTCGTCGGCGCCCCCACCGTCACCCCGCGAAGAACAGTCGATCTCCCGCAGGCAGCGCACGAGGTACACAACGTAGCAGAGCCAGATTTGACTGGCGTTGTCCACTAGGCTGTTCTCTTCCACACCCGCCAGTGCCTCCAGGCACACCTCCACCGCGTCTGACAAAGCAGTCAAAGATTAGCAGAGCTTCACATGGTCCTATACACAGACGTGGCTAACATTAGGCAGCCATCAACCAACGTGCTGTCCCGGATATAAACAGAGAATCAGGGATCATCAGAGAATCAGGCGCCATCAGACATCTTTTTCTAGCATCGTCTGTTGCTTTTAAAAATCAACTAGATCTGTTGACATTATTTCACAATGATAACCAATTAAAATAATCAGCCAAGCATCAGATTCCTTAAACATACCAGACATAGAATGTGAATAGGGTTTAGAACGTCGTGCCCTCTGAAATATCTAAGTTTAAAACACCAATTTCATTTTAATACTCCATAATACCTAATACAATTCAAATTATTACTTCTTGATGAACGAAAGTGATTTCAGTTGCCTGTAAGTAACGGAGGACAAGAGATTTGATTTGACTTGGGCCTCATTTCCACCAGAGCCTCAACGTGAGTTATAATAGGCTCCCCCGTAGGGCACGACCGTCGTTGATTCAGGTGAGTCCGCACAGCCTCGCACGCGAAAATATTAGTTTTGTCAAGATGAAGTCGGTACATATTTAAATTGTGGCATATTCGCGTACTAGCGCGTACGAGAGAGTAAAGAGTTAATGCGTATCTTCGAAAATGTGTTATTTCTGTGCGTAGTGGGGGGGAGAGACCACCTCATTTGCACAGTTATTAGAGGTTTAGACAGCTTCGTATAGTCCAGTGTGTTTTCCGAAAGCGATAAGCTTTTTACGGTAGGTTGGGTCCGTGAGTAGGCTTTGTAGGTTGCACGGGGGATCTAGGAACGCTCGTCGGGCTGCCGCGAGTGCGTTGCAATCCATCAGTAAGTGTTTCACGCTGATAGCCACTTGCTGGCAACAGGGGGAGGATAAGAGAGTAGCTACACGACAGGCTCGATAATACGCCAGAGGCACAGTCACCTAAGCTCCATCGAAAAGGGATGGTAAGAAAAGTCACTTTTACTTCCAGTCACATAGATACGCATCTAATTCTAAATAAACAACAATATATTTTTTGGCAAAAATAACATGCGTTAGATAAAAGAAAGCAAATTTGCATTGCCCTTTAATATTTTATTGACGCAAATAGGCAAGTTATACAGATACAGACACTAGGCCGCATCCCCCAGAAAGGGGGGTGGCCGACGGCAAGGCGCACCTCACACCCTCACACGCTCACATTCACACAACTTAGCCCTTTTGTGCTAAAGGGTCCGGCCGGTAGCCCCTCAACTTACACTCTGGGTCCCGAATGTACCGAGGAACCG
>SDVV010024439.1:0-12587 GCA_016164225.1 Gammarus roeselii
GTTTTAGTTGTTTTAGTTGTTTTAGTTGTTTTAGTTGTTATAGTTGTTTTAGTTGTTTTAGTTGTTTTAGTTGTTTTAGTTGTTCTAGTTGTTTTAGTGGTTTTAGTTGTTTAGTTGTTATAGTTGTTTTACTTGTTTTAGTTGTTCTAGATGTTATAGTTGTGTTAGGTGTTTTAGTTGTTTTAGTTGTTAAAATTGTTTTAGGTGGTATAATTGTTATAGGTGTTATAGTTGTTTTAGTTGTTTTTGTTTTTATAGTTGTTGTGGGTGTTTTAGTTGATTAAGGTGTTTTAGTTGTTGTAGGTGTTATAGGTATTTTAGGTGTTTTAGGTGTTTTAGATGGTTTATGTGTTATAGTTTTTGTATGTGTAACAGTTGTTTTAGGTGTTTTAGTTGTTTTAGGTGTTCTTGGTGTTGAAGTTAATTAAGTGTTTCTGTTGTTTTATGTGTTATAGTTGTTTTAGGTGTTATAGTTATTTTAGGTGTTATAGTTGTTTCAGTTGTTTTAGGTGTTATAGTTGTTTTAGGTGTTACAGGTGATTTAGGTGTTTTAGTTGTTTTAGGTGTTATAGTTGATTAGTTGTAATAGTTGTTTTAGTTGTTATAGTTGTTCTAGTTGTTTTAGTTGGCTTAGTTGTGTTAGGTGTTGCAGTGGTTTTAGTTGTTGAGTTGTTTTAGGTGTTTAAGTTGTTCTAGGTGTTTTAGTTGTTTTAGGTGTTCTAGGTGTTATAGTTGTTCTATGTGTTTTAGTTGTTTTAGGCGTTTGAGTTGTTTTAGGTGTTATAGTTATTTTAGGTGTTATAGTTGATTCAATTGTTTTAGGTGTTTTAATTGTTTATAGTTGTTTAATTTGTTTTAGTTGTTTTAGTTGTTCTAGTTGTTCTAGTTGTGTTAGTTGAATTAGTTGTTTAGGTGTTTTATTTGTTTTATTTGTTTTATTTGTTTCAGTTGTTTTAGTTGTTTTAGTTGTTTCAGTTGTTTTAGTTGTTTAGTTGTTTAAGGTGCTTAATTGTTTTTGGTGTTCTAGTTGCTCTAGGTGTTTTAGTTGTTTCAGGTGTTATAGTTGTTTTAGGTGCTTCAGTTATGTTAGGTGTTATGTTTTTTAGTTGTTTTATGTGTTATAGTTGTTCTAGTTGTTTAGTTGTTTCATCGGTGTTTTAGATGTTTTAGCTGTGATAGTGGTTCTTGGTGTTCTAGTTGTTTTAGTTGTTTAGTTGTTTCAGTTGTTTTAGTTGTTTCAGGTGTTCTGTTGTTTTATGTGTTTTAGTCGTTTTAGTTGTTTAGTTGTTATAGTTGTTTCAGTTGTTATATGTGTTTTAGTTGTTTTAGGTGTTTTAGTTGTTCTAGTTGTTTTTATCGTTTTAGTTGTTTAGTTGTTATAGTTGTTTTAGTTGTTATATGTGTTTTAGTTGTCTTAACTGTTCTAGTTGTTTTAGTTGTTTTTGTTGTTATAACTGTTCGTAGTTGTTTTAGGTGTTTATAGTAGTTGTAGGTGTTTTAGGTGTTTTAGGTGTTCTAGGTGTTTTAGTTGTTTTAGTTGATTTAGTTGTTTTAGTTGTTTTAGTTGTTTTAGTTGTTTTAGTTGTTTTAGTTGTTTTAGTTGTTATAGTTGTTATGATGTTTAGTTGTTGTAGGTGTTTTAGTTGTTTTTAGTTGTTTTAGTTGTTTTAACTGTTTTAGTTGTTTTATTTGTTTAGTTGTTATAGATGTTTTAGTTGTTTTAACTGTTTTAGTTGTTATAGTTCTTTTAGTTGTTTAGTTGTTCTAGTTGTTATAGGTGTTTCAGTTTTTGTCGGTGTTAATAGGTGATATAGGTGTTTTAGTTGTTTTGGTTGATTTAGTTGTTTTAAATGATGTAGTTGGTTTAGTTATTTTAGTTGTTTTAGTTTTTTAGTTGCTCTAGGTGTTATAGTTGTTTTAGTGTTTATAGTTGTTTAGTTGTTTTAGGTGTTTTAGTTGATTCAGGTGTTTTAGTTGTTATAGTTGTTTTAGTTGTTATAGTGGTTTTATTTGTTTTAGGTGTTTAGTTGTTCTAGTTGCTTTAGTTGTTTTAGGTGTTTGAGTCTTTTAAGGTGTTCTAGTTGTTGTAGTTGATTTAGTTGTTTAAGTTGTTTTAGTTGTTTTCGTTGTTTTATGTGCTCTAGTTGTTTTAGGTGTTTAAGGAGTTGTAGGTGTTTAAGTTGTTTCAGTTTTTCTAGTTGTTATAGGTGTTGTAGTTTTTTTAGGTGTTATAGGTTTTTTAGGTGTTCTAGTTGTTTTAGTTGTTCTATGTGTTTTAGTTGTTTTTTGTGTTGTAGTTGTTTTAGGTGTTCTAGTTGTTGTAGGTGTTTTAGTTGTTCTAGTTGGAATAGTTAGGTTAGGTGTTGTAGTTATTTCAGTGGTTTAGGTTGTTTTAGGTATTTTAGTTGTTATAGGTGTTTAAGTTGTTTGGGTGTTTTAGTTGTTTAAGGTGTTTTAGTTGTTTTATGTGTTAAAGTTATTTTAGGTGTTTTTAGTTGTTCTAGGTGTTCTAGTTGTTCTAGGTGTTTTAGTTGTTTAAGATGTTTAAGTCGTTTTAGTTGTTTTATTTGTTTTGGTTGTTAAGTTGTTTTAGTTGTTTTAATTGTTTAGTTGTTTTGGTTGGTTTAGGTGATTTAGTTGCTTTAGTTGTTTTAGTTATTTCAGTTGTTATAGTTGTTTAAGTTGTTTTAGTTGTTTTAGTTGTTTAAGTTGTTATAGTTTTTTTAGTGGTTTTAGTTGTTTTAGTTGTTACAAGTGTTAGTTGTTTTATGTGATATAGTAATTTTAGTTGTTTAAGTTGTTTTAGTTGTTTTTAGTTGTTTTAGTTGTTATAATTGTTCAAGTTGTTTTAGTTAGTTTTAGTTGTTTTAGCTGTTTTAGTTGTTGTAGGCGTTTAGGTGTTTTAGGTATTCTGTTTGAAGTATTTTAGGTGTTGTATTTGTTTTAGTTGTTTTATTTGTTTTAGATGTTATAGGTGTTTTAGTTGTTTTAAGTGTTCTAGTTGTTTTAGTTGTTAGTTGTTTAGTTGTTTTTGTGATTTTAGTTGTTTTAGTTGTATTAGTTGTTCTAGTTGTTTAGTTGTTATAGGTGTTTTAGTTGTTTTGGGTGTTATAGTTGTTTTAGTTGTTCTAGTTGTTTTAGTTGTTTTAGTTGTTTTAATTGTTTTAGTTGTTTTAGATGTTATAGTTGTTTCAGTTGTCTTAACTGTTCTAGTTGTTTTAGTTGTTTATGTTGTTATAGTTGTTCGTAGTTGTTTTAGGTGTTTTTTAGTAGTTGTAGGTGTTTTAGGTGTTTTAGGTGTTCTAGGTGTTTTAGTTGTTTTAGTTGATTTAGTTGTTAGTTGTTTTAGTTGTTTTAGCTGTTTTAGTTGTTTTAGATGATTTAGTTGTTATAGTTGTTATGGTGTTTAGTTGTTGTAGGTGTTTTAGTTGTTTTTAGTTGTTTTAGTTGTTTTAACTGTTTTAGTTGTTTAGTTGTTTTAGTTGTTATAGATGTTTTTGTTGTTTTAAACTGTTTTAGTTGTTATATTTCTTTTAGTTGTTTAGTTGTTCTTAGTTGTTATAGGTGTTTCAGTTGTTGTCGGTGTTAATAGGTGTTTTAGGTGTTTTAGTTGTTTAGTTGATTTAGTTGTTTTAGTTGTTGTAGTTGGTTTAGTTATTTTAGTTGTTTTAGTTTTTTAGTTGCTTTAGGTGTTATAGTTGTTTTAGTTGTTTTAGTTGTTTTAGTTTTTAAAGTTGTCTAAGTTGTTAGAGTTGTTTTGGTGTTCTGGTTGTTATAGGTGTTCTAGTTGCTATAGGTGTTTTAGGTGTTTTGATTGTTTTATGTGTTTCAGTTGTTTTATTCGTTTCAGTTTTTTTAGTTGTTTTAGTTGTTCAGTTGTTTAATGTGTTTAATTGTTTTTAGGTGTTTTAGTTGTTATAGGTGTTTTAGTTGTTATAGTTGTTATAGTTGTTTAGTTGTTTTTTAAGTGTTTAGTTGTTTTAGTTGTTATAGTTATTTCAGGTGTTATAGGTGTTGTAGTTGTTATAGTTGTTTTAGTTGTTTTAGTTGTTTTAGGTGTTAGTTGTTTTATGTGTTTTAATTGTTTCAGTTGCTTTAGTTGTTTTAGTTGTTTTAGTTGTTTTAGTTGTTTTAGTTGTTCTAGTTGTTCTAGTTGTTTTAGTTGTTTTAGTTGTTTCTATTTGTTTTAGGTGTTATAGTTGTTGTAGGTGTTTAGGTGTTATAGGGGTTTTAGGTGTTTAAGTTGATTGGTGGTTATAGGTGTTTTATTTGTTATAGTTGTTTTTGTTGATATAGTTGTTTTAGTTGTTATAAGTGTGCTTAGTTGTTTTAAGTGTTTTAGTTGTTCTAGTTGTTTTAGTTGTTGTAGTTGTTTTAGTTGTTATAGGTGTTGTGGTTGTTTCATGTGTTATAGGTGTTATAGGTGTCATAGTTGTTATAGGTGTTATAGTTTTTTATAGATGTTATTGTTGTTTTAGTTGTTTTAGTGCTTATAGTAGGTGTTAGAGTTGTTTTAGGTGTTCTAGTTGTTTTGGGTATTCTAGTTGTTTTAGGTGTTATAGTTGTTATAGGTGTTCAAGTTGTTTAGGTGTTTTAGTTGTTTTATGTGTTTTAGTTGTTTTATATGTTACAGTTGTTTAGGTGTTATTGTTGTTCTAGAGGTTTTAGTTGTTTAGGGTGTTTTAGTTGTTCCAGTTATTTTAGTTTTTGTAGTTGTTTTAGTTGTTTTATTTGTTCATTGTTGTTTTAGGTGTTCAAGTTGTTCTAGTTGTTTCAGTTGTTTTAGTTGTTTTAGTTGTTTTAGTTGTGTTATTTATTTCTGTGGTTTTAGTTGTTTTAGTTGTTTTAGTTGTTCTGTTGCTTTAGTTGGCTTAGGTGTTTTATTTGCTTTAGTTGTTTCAGTAGTTTTAGTTGTTATAGTTGTTTAAGTTGTTTTAGTTGTTTTAGTTGTTATAACTGTTTTAGTTGCTCTATGTGTTATAGTTGTTTTAGTTGTTTTTTAGTTGTTCTAGTTCTTTTAGTTGTTCTAGTTGTTATAGTTGTTTTAGTTGTTTCAGTTGTTCAGTTATTTTCAGTTGTTTTAGGTGTTCTAGTTGTTGAATGTGTTTTAGGTGTTTTAGTTGTTTTAGTTGTTATAGGTGTTTAGGTTTTCAGTGGTTTCAGGTGTTTTAGTTGTTGTAAGTGTTTTAGTTGTTTAGGTGTTTTAGTTGTCTGGGTGTTTTAGTTCTTTTAGGTGTTACTAGTTGTTTGAGGTGTTTAAGTCGTTGTAGGTGTTTTAGTTGTTCTATGTGTTTAAGTTGTTTCAAGTGTTTTAGTTGTTCTAGGTGTTTCAGTTGTTTAGGTGTTCTAGGTGTTTTAGTTGTTCTAGGTGTTTTAGTTGATTTAGGTGTTCTAGTTGGTATAGGTGTTATAGTTGTTTCAGGTGTTATAGTTGTTTAAGTTGTTTTAGATGTTTTAGCTGTTTAGTTGTTTAAGTTGTTTCAATTGTTTTAGTTGTTGTAGTTGTTCTAGGTGTTTTAGTTGTTATAGGTGTTACTGGTGTTATGGGTGTTTAGTTGTTTTAGGTGTTATAGTTGTTTAGTTGTTTTAGTTGTTTTATTTGGTATAGTTGTTATAGTTGTTTTAGTGTTTTTTAGGTGTTTTAGTTGTTTTAGTTGTAATATTTGTTTTAGATGTAGTAGTTGTCGTAGTTGTTTTAGTTGTTTTAGTTGTTTTAGTTGTTTTAGGTGTTTAGTTGGTTTATGTGTTTTAGTTGTTTTAGTTGTTTCAGTTGTTTTAGTTGATATAGTTGTTATAGTTGTTCTAGTGGTTTTAGTTGTTATAGTTGTTTGAGTTGTTTATATTTGCTTGGGTGTTATAGTTGTTGTAGGTGTTATAGGTGTTTAAGGTGTTTAGTTGTTTTGGTTGTTATAGGTGTTTTAGTCGTTATAGTTGTTTTAGTTGTTATAGTTGTTTTAGTTGTTATAGGTGTTTTAGTTGTTTTAGGTGTTATAGTTGTTCTAGTTGTTTAATTGTTTTAGTTGTTCTAATTGTTATAGGTGTTTTATTTGTTTCAGGTGTTATAGGTGTCTTAGGTGTTATAGTTGTTTTGGGTGTTATAGTTGTTCTAGGTGTTATTGTTGTTATAGTTGTTTCAGTTGTTATAGTTGTTATAGTGGTTTTAGGTGTTAAAGTTGTTATGGGTGTTTTAGTTGTTTAAGGTGTTCTAGTTGTTTTAGGTTTTTTAGGTGTTTAGGTGTTTAAGTTGTTTAGGTTATTTAGTTGTTTTGGGTGTTCAAGTTGTTTTAGGTGTTGTAGTTTTTTCAGGTGTTTAAGTTGTTGTAGGTGTTTTAGTTGCTTTAGGTGTTTAAGTTGTTTTAGGTGTTATAGTTGTATTAGTTGTTTTTGTTGTTTTAGTTGTTATAGATGTTTAGTTGTTATAGGTGTTTGAATGTTTTAGTTGTTTTGGGTGTTATAGTTGTTCTATGTGTTTTAGGTGTTATAGTTGTTCAAGTTGTTTTAGTTGTTTTAGTTGTTTTAGTTGTTTTAGTTGTTTAGTTGGTTTAGGTGTTTCAGTTGTTGTAGTTGTTTTAGTTCTTATAGTTGTTATAGTTGTTTAAGTTGTTCTAGATGTTTTAGGCGTTCCAGTTGATTCAGGTGTTTTAGTTGTTATAGTTGTTTTAGTTGTTATATGTTTAAGTTGTTTTAGTTGTTTTCGTTATTCTATGTGTTCTAGTTGTTTAAGGTGTTTAAGGTGTTGTAGGTGTTTAAGTTGTTTCAGTTTTTCTAGTTGTTATAGGTGTTGTAGCTTTTTTAGGTGTTATAGGTGTTTTAGGTGTTCTAGTTGTTGTAGGTGTTTTAGTTGTTCTAGTTGGTATATTTAGGTTAGGTGTTGTAGTTGTTTTAGTTGTTTAGGTTGTTTTAGGTATTTTAGTTGTTATAGGTGTCTATGTTGTTTGGGTGTTTTAGTTGTTTAAGGTGTTTTAGTTGTTTAAGGTGTTTTAGTTGTTTTATGTGTTATAGTTGTTTTAGGTGTTTTTAGTTGTTCTAGGTGTTCTAGTTGTTCTAGGTGTTTTAGTTGTTTAAGATGTTTAAGTCGTTTTAGTTGTTTTATTTGTTTTAGTTGTTTAGTTGTTCTAGTTGTTTTAGTTGTTTAGTTGTTTTGGTTGGTTTAGGTGATTTAGTTGCTTTAGTTGTTTTTGTTATTTCAGTTGTTATAGTTGTTTTAGTTGTTTTAGTTGTTGTAGATGTTATAGTTGTTTCAGTTGTCTTATCTGTTCTAGTTGTTTTAGTTGTTTTTGTTGTTATAGTTGTTCGTAGTTGTTTTAGGTCTTTTTAGTAGTTGTAGGTGTTGTTGGTGTTTTAGGTGTTCTAGGTGTTTTAGTTGTTTTAGTTGATTTAGTTGTTAGTTGTTTTAGTTTTTTTAGTTGTTTTAGTTGTTCTAGTTGTTTTAGTTGTTATAGTTGTTATGGTGTTTAGTTGTTGTAGGTGTTTTAGTTGTTTTTAGTTGTTTTAGTTGTTTTAACTGTTTTAGTTGTTTTAGTTGTTTTAGTTGTTATAGATGTTTTAGTTGTTTTAACTGTTTTAGTTGTTATAGTTCTTTTAGTTGTTTAGTTATTCTTAGTTGTTATAGGTGTTTCAGTTGTTGTCGGTGTTAATAGGTGTTTTAGGTGTTTTAGTTGTTTTAGTTGATTTAGTTGTTTTAGTTGTTGTAGTTGGTTTAGTTATTTTAGTTGTTTTAGTTGTTTAGTTGCTCTAGGTGTTATAGTTGTTTTAGTTGTTTTAGTTGTTTTAGTTGTTTTTGGTGTTCTAGTTGATTCAGGTGTTTAGTTGTTATAGTTGTCTTAGTTGTTATAGTTGTTTTATTTGTTTTAGGTGTTTAGTTGTTCTAGTTGCTTTAGTTGTTTTAGGTGTTTAAGTCTTTTAAGGTGTTCTAGTTGTTGTAGTTGATTTAGTTGTTATAGTTGTTTAAGTTGTCTTAGTTGTTTTGGTTGTTCTATGTGTTCTAGTTGTTTTAGGTGTTTAAGGTGTTGTAGGTGTTTAAGTTGTTTCAGTTTTTCTAGTTGTTTTAGGTGTTGTAGTTTTTTTAGGTGTCATAGGTGTCTTAGGTGTTCGAGTTGTTTTAGTTGTTCTAGGTGTTTTAGTTGTTATTTGTGTTGTAGTTGTTTTAGGTGTTTTAGTTGTTGTAGGTGTTTTAGTTTTTTTAGTTGGTATAGTTAGGTTAGGTGTTGTAGTTTTTTTAGTTGTTTAGGTTGTTTTA
This sequence comes from Gammarus roeselii, assembly GCA_016164225.1. Taxonomy (NCBI): domain Eukaryota; kingdom Metazoa; phylum Arthropoda; class Malacostraca; order Amphipoda; family Gammaridae; genus Gammarus; species Gammarus roeselii. The sequence goes on from SDVV010024439.1 coordinate 8,240, forward strand.
GGTATTTTAGTTGTTATAGGTGTTTAAGTTGTTTGGGTGTTTTAGTTGTTTAAGGTGTTTTAGTTGTTTTATGTGTTATAGTTGCTTTAGGTGTTTCTAGTTGTTCTAGGTGTTCTAGTTGTTCTAGGTGTTCTAGTTGTTTAAGATGTTTAAGTCGTTTTAATTGTTTTATTTGTTTTAGTTGTTTAGTTGTTTTAGTTGTTTTAGTTGCTTAATTGTTTTGGTTGGTTTAGGTGATTTAGTTGCTTTAGTGGTTTTAGTTATTTCAGTTGTTATAGTTGTTTAAGTTGTTTTAGTTGTTCTAGTTGTTTTAGTTAGTTTTAGTTGTTTTAGGTGTTTTAGTTGTTGTAGGCGTTTAGGTGTTATAGGTATTCTAACTGTTTGAAGTATTTTAGGTGTTATATTTGTTTTAGTTGTTTTATTTGTTTTAGATGTTATAGGTGTTTTAGTTGTTTCAAGTGTTCTAGTTGTTTTAGTTGTTAGTTGTTCAGTTGTTTTTGTGATTTTAGTTGTTTTAGTTGTATTAGTTGTTTTAGTTGTTTAGTTGTTATAGGTGTTTTAGTTGTTTTGGGTGTTATAGTTGTTTTAGTTGTTCTAGTTGTTTAAGTTGTTGTAGTTGTTTTAGTTGTTTTAGTTGTTTTAGATGTTATAGTTGTTTCAGTTGTCTTAACTGTTCTAGTTGTTTTAGTTGTTTTTGTTGTTATAGTTGTTCGTAGTTGTTTTTAGGTGTTTTTAGTAGTTGTAGGTGTTTTTCAGGTGTTTTAGGTGTTCTAGGTGTTTTAGTTGTTTTAGTTGATTTAGTTGTTAGTTGTTTTAGTTGTTTTAGTTGTTTTAGTTGTTTTAGTTGTTTTAGTTGTTATAGTTATTATGGTGTTTAGTTGTTGTAGGTGTTTTAGTTGTTTTTTAGTTGTTTTAGTTGTTTTAACTGTTTTAGTTGGTTTAGTTGTTTTAGTTGTTATAGATGTTTTAGTTGTTTTAACTGTTTTAGTTGTTATAGTTCTTTTAGTTGTTTAGTTGTTCTTAGTTGTTATAGGTGTTTCAGTTGTTGTCGGTGTAAATAGGTGTTTTAGGTGTTATAGATGTTTTTGTTGATTTAGTTGTTTTAGTTATTGTAGTTGGTTTAGTTATTTTAGTTGTTTTAGTTTTTTAGTTGCTTTAGATGTTATAGTTGATTTAGTTGTTTAAGTTGTTTTAGTTTTTAAAGTTGTCTAAGTTGTTAGAGTTGTTTTGGTGTTCTAGTTTTTATAGGTGTTTTAGTTGTTATAGGTGTTTTAGGTGTTTTGATTGTTGTATGTGTTTCAGTTGTTTTATTCGTTTCAGTCGTTTTAGTTGTTTTAGTTGTTTTAGTTGTTCAGTTGTTTAAGGTGTTTAATTGTTTATAGGTGTTTTAGTTGTTATAGATGTTTTAGTTGTTATAGTTGTTCGAATTGTTTTAGTTGTTTTAGTTGTTTTAGGTGTTATAGTTGTTGTAGGTGTTTTAGGTGTTATAGGTGTTTTAGGTGTTTAAGTTGTTTGGTGGTTATAGGTGTTTTATTTGTTATAGTTGTTTTAGTTGTTATAGTTGTTAGTTGTTATAGGTGTTTAGTTGTTTTAGGTGTTTTAGTTGTTCAAGTTGTTTTAGTTGTTGTAGTTGTTTTAGTTGTTATAGGTGTTGTGGTTGTTTCATGTGTTATAGGTGTTTTAGATGTCATAGTTGTTTTAGTTGTTATAGTATTTTATAGATGTTATTGTTGGTATAGTTGTTTCAGTGCTTATAGTAGGTGTTATAGTTGTTTTAGGTGTTCTAGTTGTTATGGGTATTTTAGTTGTTTAGGTGTTATAGTTGTTATAGGTGTTCAAGTTGTTTAGGTGTTTTAGTTGTTTTATGTGTTTTAGTTGTTCTAATTGTTATAGTTGTTTAGGTGTTTTAGTTGTTCTAGAGGTTTTAGTTGTTTAAGGTGTTCTAGTTGTTCTAGTTATTTTAGTTTTTATAGTTGTTTTAGTTGTTTTATTTGTTCATTGTTGTTTTAGGTGTTCAAGTTGTTCTAGTTGTTTCAGTTGTTTTAGTTGTTTTAGTTGTTTTAGTTGTTACAGTTGTGTTATTTATTTCTGTGGTTTTAGTTGTTTTAGTTGTTTTAGTTGTTTTGTTACTTTAGTTGGTTTAGGTGTTTTAGTTGCTTTAGTTGTTTCAGTTGTTTCAGTTGTTATAGTTGTTTGAGTTGTTTTAGTTGTTTTAGTTGTTATAACTGTTTTAGTTGCTCTATGTGTTATAGTTATTTAGTTGTTTTCGTTGTTTTTTAGTTGTTCTAATTCTTTTAGTTGTTCTAGTTGTTATAGTTGTTTTAGTTGTTTTAGTTGTTCAGTTATTTTCAATTGTTTTAGGTGTTTTAGTTGTTGTATGTGTTTTAGGTGTTTTAGTTGTTTTAGTTGTTATAGGTGTTTAGGTTTTCAGTGGGTTTCAGGTGTTTTAGTTGTTGTAAGTGTTGTAGTTGTTTCAGGTGTTTAGTTGTTTTAGGTGTTTTAGTTGTTTTTTGGTGTTCCTGTTGTTTTAGTTGTTTCAGTTATTTAGTTGTTTAGTTAATTTAGTTGTTCAGTTGTTCTTCGTGTTCTAGTTGTTATAGGTGTTTAGGTGTTTAGGAGTTTTAGTTGTTTTAGTTGTTCTAGGTGTTTTAGTTGTTCTAGTTATTTTAGTTGTTTTAGTTGTTATAGTTCTTCTAGTTATTTTAGTTGTTTTCAGTTGTTTTGGGTGTTATAGTTGTTGTAGGTGGTTTAGGTGTTTTAGGTGTTTTAGTTGTTTTAGGTGTTTAAGTTGTTTTAGTTGTTCTAGTTGTTTTAGTTGTTCTCAGTTGTTTTAGGTGTTATAGTTGTTGTAGGTAGTTTAGGTGTTTTAGGTGTTTTAGTTGTTTTGGTTGTTATATGTGTTCTAGTTGTCATAGTTGTTTCAGTTGTTAAAGTTGTTTAAGTTGTTTTAGGTGTTTCAGTTGTTATAGGTGTTTAGTTGTTATGGTTTTTATAGTTGTTTTAGTTGTCCTAGTTGTTTTAGTGGTTTTAGTTGTTTTAGATGTTTCAGTTGTTTGAGGTGTTTTAGGTGTTATAGTTGTTATAGGTGTTTTAGATGTTTTATTTGTTTCAGTTGTTTAAGGTGTTTTATTGTTTCTGGTGTTTTAGTTGTTCTAGGTGTTTCAGTTGGTGTAGGTGTTATAGTTGTTGTAGGTGTTCTAGTTATTTTAGGTGTTATAGTTTTTTTAGTTGATTTGGGTGTTTTAGTTGTTCAAGTTGTTATCGTTTATGTAGTTGTTTTTTATGTGTTTTAGTTGTTCTAGTTGTTATAAATGTTTAAGGCGTTATAGGTATTATAGTTGTTTTTGTTGTTTAGTTTTAGTTGTTATAGTTGTTTTAGGTGTTAGTTGTTTTATGTGTTTAGTTGTTTTAGTTGTTTTAGTTGTTTTAGTTGTTCTAGTTATTTAGTTGTTTTAGTTGTTATAGTTGTTCTAGTTGTTTTAGTTGTTTTCAGTTGTTTAGGTGTTATAGTTGTTGTAGGTAGTTTAGGTGTTTTAGTTGTGTTAGTTGTTTTGGTTGTTATATGTGTTCTAGTTGTAATAGTTGTTTCAGTTGTTAAAGTTGTTTAAGTTGTTTTAGGTGTTTCAGTTGTTATAGGTGTTTAGTTGTTATGGTTGTTATAGTTGTTTTAGTTGTCCTAGTTGTTTTAGTGGTTTTAGTTGTTTTAGATGTTTTAGTTGTGTTAGGTGTTTTAGTTGCTTAAGGTGTTTAAGTTGTTTTAGGTGTTATAGTTGTATTAGTCGTTTTAGTTGATTTAGTTGCTATAGTTGTATCAGTTGTTTTAGTTGATTTAGTTGTTATGGGTGTTTTAGTTCTTCTAAACGTTTAAATGTTTTAGTTGTTTTGTGTGTTTCAGTTGTTTTTAGTTGTTTAGTTGGTTTAGGTGTTTCAGTTATTGTAGTTGTTTTAGTTCTTATAGTTGTTATAGTTGTTTAAGTTGTTCTAGTTGTTATAGGTGTTCTAGTTGATTCAGGTGTTTTAGTTGTTTTAGTTGTTTTAGTTGTTATAGTTGTTTTATTTGTTCTAGGTGTTTATTTGTTTAGTTGTTATATGTGTTTAAGTCTTCATAGGTGTTCTAGTTGTTGTGGTTGATTTAGTTGTTATAGTTGTTCAAGTTGTTTTAGTTGTTTTAGTTGTTTAGTTGTTTAGTTGTTATAGTTGTTTTAGGTATTTTAGTTGTTATAGTTGTTCAAGTTGTTTTAGTTGTTATAGGTGTCTTATTTGTTTTAGGTGTTTCAGTTGTTTTAGTTTAAGTTTTTTTAGTTGTTCTATGTGTTATAGTTGTTTTTAGGTGATTTTAGTTGTTCTA
>SDVV010024440.1:0-12587 GCA_016164225.1 Gammarus roeselii
TACCGTAAATTTATTTTGTGTTAGAAGATAGTGATTAGGTCCAGTGTATTGATCACCCCGTTCATACGAATTTATAGGCTTGTACAATACTTATTGGGGCTGTAGGTATCATTAGAGTTGCGGTTCAGAAGCACAAATTCTGCACCGCTGCTCGCATTCTGGGCTGGCCTAGCCTGGCTTGCGCCAAGGGTACGTTAACAGGCGCCCACCGAGTATTTAAACGAGGGTAAAATGGCCTCCAACGGTCAGAAGAGCGACGTGGTTTGAAGAACGCGGGAGTGCAGACACACACTCTCCGGCCAGTGGCGACACTCACTTGGCATCGGTGGTAGACCTCGCACCCCACACGCTCCCTCGCTATAGACACACATAACACACTCCATCTCACGCTCGTCTTACGCGTGTTACATATCTTTGGCTGCTAATCACTTGTGTAACTTGTGTTTATTTTCAGTACTCTATTGATTTAACCTGTTGACGTGTTACCATTTCTTTATGAAAAAGACAAATTATGAAACCAATTGATCCTCATTCAACCCTGATTTGCCCAATTAGCCAACTTGAAAATACAGCAACATAACAAGTGAATTTATAAAAAGGTCTCCTGTCTGACTGGAGAGTACATTCTCCGTCATGGTGGTAGCCTAGGCTTGACAGGAGAGAGGGTGGACGGGGCTTTCTACCGCGGATGAGCCTTGGAATAGAGAAAAAAATAAACACAACTTACAGTTTTAATGAACTTGTAGAATGCCTTACAAACAAAACTCAAATAAAGAAACACGATCAATGCCTTTGCTCGAGCAAAAAACTAACTACTATCTCGTCTGCGATTTTGCACTGTCGACATTTACACTGGAACTGCAATTATTACCTTGTAGAATGGCGTTAGGCGCGAGAATGAAGGGCAGACCGGGCCAGAGTGATTCTGCCAATTAGAGTGCACCACAGATGGCAACACTAGAGGTGCCAGTTATGTTGTTTTACGTTATTGATAATTACAGTTTGTTTCCTTACACCCATACATGGCTGGTTCTAATTTGTGCCTACTTGTCAGTAACGAATGTTTTGTTGCTTAAAGGTGCGATACTGTAGAGGACAAGTGTCCCTACAATTGGTACTAAAATGGAATGGTAAGCATATCTTGTTCATGGTGCTCATTCAAATAGACCGAATCATGGGAGCCGACATATCTATAATGTAAGTTTCAGACAAAACTAGTTTAAACTATTCTGCAAGCGGCAACATCAAGTAAGCCTGCAGCAAGGCATTGTGAACCAACATACTCATTCTTTAAACACTTCTTTAGTGCGTGGTTCAGTGAGTCTGCCTGCCAATACTGGCCCGGACCCGGGAGGCCCAGCTAGGCTACCCGGGGAGCACCTACAATGGGAGTTCAGAGGACCAAGAGTCAAAAGAAACGGTCCTTACCAAGAACGCCACAACATGCTCTGGATCCAGCTATCGCAGTCATCCCGGCAGCAGGCCTCCTTCTTGGACACCAGGCTTAAGACCAAGCCGGGGCAGCCCAAACGATGGTGCCCCACGAGCATTGTCTTCCAGGCCTGGTCTCTTCCCGAAACCACCATAACTAGCCAAGTTTCCCACTGCCAATTTGTTTGTCTTGCATTGTACAACTTCAATTCATTTATCAATTCATGAGGCAAATTAACTGCCTTCTTATTCATTCCCTCCCTATTCTCTTGTTGCCAATTTAAAAATCTTGTTAGTATCTGAGATTGAAAAGCTATTGTAGCTGCGGCACAACCTTGAAAATAATGCGATACACTGACAGTGTGACCGATATGTCCTTTCATTTATTATCGAATATAGAAGCAAAATGATACCATGCAATTGTAAGTACCGCTTGAATGATATAGCTATATAACTAAATTATACAGAAACATCAAAACTAATTTATTTCGAACTAGTCTTTTGCCTCATAAAGCTAATATCTCGAAAATACAATGCTTAATTACGACTTTCCTTTCCTTCAACCCAGATCCTTGTGTCGCATCCAAGACACTGATTGCCTTAGCCTCCACTCCTTGTTGCCGCCCTAGGCGCTGATTGTCAGCGCCCAAAACCTTGCCGAACCCGGGAACTTTAAATTGGGGTTCCGCGCTGCTTGCTGACAAGCTGGCGTGCGGAGGGATCCCCGCCGTCAGAGGGAAATTGCTGGTGGCGTGCGGAGGGATTCCTGCCGCCGGAGAAAAACTGCATCTACGACACATTTCCAATGGAAGTTAATACAATAGTATAACATAACGCATTCATTTTAACAGTATTGCATTATTAACAGGGTGTGAATTTCATGTTAATTGTTGTGAGGGAGAGAAATGCGGAACTTGACTTCGCGAGCCCTTACAAGTTAATGCAGACTACCCGTAGGGCGATTGAAGAGTGGCAAAGTAGGTGCAGCGTAGATTAGGAGTAGGTTTACCTTAGATTCAGAGTAGGTTCAACGCAGACACAGTAGGTTAAACACAGGTACAGAGTGGGTCTAACGTAGTATTTCTGTGCGGCCTTTCAGCCTGCTGCACGTGAACTTCTTCAGGCAAGAAGAAAACTGAATCCTCATGACATTAAAATTCCAGAAAAGGGATGTTCCACCAAGCGTAGGACGCCACCAAGATTTTTTTGCCGGCTTTTCTATCGCCCTTCTTTTTCCCTTCTATATTACCTTTGGATGTCTTCAGTTAAGTTGAGATCAGTACCAAAGATTACTTACCAAGCCTTGTCATTGTCCGTGTGTCTGTTTTTTGGTGCTTGCCCATAATCCTAAACCTCATTCGTAAAAAAAGGATAGCACAACTTGGAGTCAGATTGTGCCTTGAAAAAGAAAGCATAGTGTTCACTTGAATTATTATCGCTCACAGAAGCTCATTCACTATTAACTTTTTGGGCAAAAAAAAGGGTAAATTACCCTGCCTTAATAAAAATATTTAACATTACCTAAACATCACCTAAACACCTCTCGGCACCACCATGATTTGGGAAAGAAGGTTGAAGGATTGAAGGAACATATTGGGGAATGCTTGCCCCGGCTGCGGCCTGAATTTTTTTGTACAGTTGGGCGACGATTTCGTGTAACGAAATGTTTTTGGGGATGGATGTTGTCCATATCACTCCACGTGATGTGTGCCGAGTATTCCACCCAGCTGGCTTTCCGGCAGTTGAATCGAAGTTCTTGTGTGGCATTGTTTCTTGATTGGTTGGTAAGAAGCCATATGATGACTGGGTTATGGTCGCTAGCGTGTATTGAAGGCAAAACTCCCCAAACGAGTTGGGGGGCCAGAGTGGGGGAGCATATGGATAAATCGATGGCAGTTTCCCTTACGGTGGTGATTCGGGTGGGTTGTCCGTCGTTAAGAAGGACCAGGTTGTAAATGTTTTTGGTGTTAGTCATTGTCACTCCCCTGGGGTCTGTTCTCACGCATCCCCATGCTTCATGGTAGCTGTTGAAGTCTCCTAGGAGGAGCACTGGTTTAGTTGGTTTAGCAATTTTATCAATAGTGCTTCCGAGAGGTCATGACTTGTCGATGAGTAGATGGATACCACTATTATTGACCTTGAGACGCATATCTTTACGACGACAGCTTGGAGTTTTGTACTCAGAGGAAGACGAAGGTGAGGTACACTTAGGTGGAGCATAAGTGCCACTCCACCGTGAGCAGTCACGTTGGTGTGGCCTTCGAGGCAGTGTGTAACATATTGGGGGATTCTGAGGGTGGCGGGCTCTCGGATTTCGATCTCCTGGAGGCCAATCACCAAAGGTTTATGGGTGGCGATGAAGGATAGTGATTAGTCTTTCTTGTTACAGAGTCCCTGGTAGTTCCAGTGGAGTATTTTGGTGTTTATTTTGAAGGCTGTTCGAACTCTGACCTTGATGATCTACTATAGTGGTCGCGTGATTCGCAGAAGCTTTTGTGGTGCTCGCATTTTTGAGTTTGCCCAGGGGTTCCGGGTAAGAAGTGTTCACGGAGTGTCTGCCTTCGGTGGAAGGTGGTCTGCTGTGGTTTCTGCGGTTGCGGCTGTGAGTACTCTTGTGGGAAGCAAATGATGTGTGCTCTTTTTGTTTGCTTTGTGAGCGAGTGCTCTCTGCTTCTGTGTTAACCTTTTTTATCTGTGTGGGTGGTTGTGTTGAGTGCGAGGTATTTGGGCAAGGTAATATGACTGGTTGTGCAGAGGTCGCGCGTATGAGCTCTGCAAGATAGGAGCTGTCAGTGAGGCTGTGATCGTTCGCGATGATGGTTTGTTCGTAAGCCGGGTTTGTTAACGGGGGATCTTGTCCCTCACAGTGGTTTTCCATGAATGGCGCTGCATTTGAGACAGGTGGAGGTAGTTCTGGGTTTTGGTCCTAGCGGGCCGTTATATGAGTGTTGTTACTGATTTGGGATATCATAGGCTTCCTCATCTCATGGTCTTGTCGTCCCTTTAGTAGTGAGCCTTGCTGTGTGGTTGTCTGCGGAATATGCATCCATCTCGTCGTCCTCCTGGTCTTTTCGTAAATTATTTCTAGGTCTGCGCGTCTCTGGTGCGAGGCCGATTGCTGGGCCGAGCGTGGAAGCACTGCAGCCAGGTAGGGGTGTTGGGGTCTTGTTACGATGTTGTTCTGATGATGTGTAGATGTCGTCGCGGGAGTTTGGTTAGCTTGTCGATTTGACTGCTTGGCATAATTGAGGAGGTTTCGGTTATTGTCTTTCCAGATTAAGATGACCTCTTTCCGTGTAACTGCGCGTTCGTTTTGAGTTATTGTTATTTCCTTTTGTTCTCTGTGTCTTTGGCAGTTGCGGTCGCCTGCCTCATTTCAGCATAAGCAGTGGTAGCACTTAGGGTGGCGGACTGTGCAGTTTTTTCTTTCGTGCTCACCAGCGCATTTCTTGCAACGTTGGGGTGTATTTGGCTGGCAGTATGCAATGACGTGGCCGTATTCAAGGTATTTTTTGCACATTGGGGCCATGCTGCTACTGGGTAGGTTTTGGTTCTTCCGTGTTCACCCGGGATTACTATGAATTCCGGTGCGTCGTTTCTCGGGAAGGTAATTTGGTATGCAGTAGAACTTGCGTTACGTGATTTTATCCATGTTGCTTGACGGACTTCAGTAACTCCGTAGTCTTCAGCTTGACCTTCGGCGAAAGCACCGAGGTCTGTTGTAGGCGTGTAACGGGAGGTGTATATAATCTGTTTGGTATCGTTGGAGGACGAATGTATTTCAACTGTAACTTGAGTTTGTTTATGTGGATAATCTTTTGTATAGCGTTACTTTGCTCACGTTCTGTGACGTAGGCCAGATATTTCTTCTTCTGTCGTTGTTTTTCTTTCGGTTTTCCTCCTTGTTGTGCGGTGAGTGACTTCATCATTATAAATGGATTAGCTGAAAAAACAACTTTGTTTACTCCACTTTTGTTGAACGTTATGAGGAAGTGGGGCGGAAATGGTGCCGATCTTCTCACCCAAGTAGGAGGGTCATTTGGGAAGAGCGCATCGAGACTACAGCCTCTCGTCGCCCGACCTTGTGATCTATCTGGTATTAGAGGATTGCTCTCTCCTTTTCCTCCTCTGGGCAGTCTCTGTGTCCGGTGGGATGTCCGTCTACTTGGCAATAAAAACAGTGATGTTCCTTGGACTGGCATGACTAGGGATCTTCCCGTTTGTCGTGGTCGTTCTGGGAGCAGTATGAACATCAATGCTAACTATTGCAGTTTCCTCTCGTGTGTCCGTATTTCTGGCATTTATAACATCGCTTCGGACGTCTCTCAAATGGTGTAACCTTTGTTTCGGTAGCGCAGAAGGGGATGTCTAGATATTTTGGTGGAGTAGGGCAGTTGAATTTTAGTATTAGGGCTGTGGTAATCTCTCTCCTTGGTGTGATATTCGGTGCGACCTTTGCTTCGACAGATCAGTCTTCGTATTAAACGAGTCCAGTGATGTACTCCTCGATTTCCTCTCCTGGGATATCTTCGACGTAGATCAAACGTGAACTTGTAGAGGAAGTCGGGTGGGGCACTATTATGCATGACTTTCCACAGAGTCTATTATTGGAGAGAATCGTGTCACTTCGAAATTTTGTGTTCACTTTAATGGCAAAGCATTCGTCGCCGCTGGTGGCGACGCTCAAGACTGGGCGGCCAGTTGAAGAGCTCAACTCGTTTTGCAATGTATGGACAAATGTCTGGTCTGTCGTTGGCGTCGAACCTGATCTTTAGGTGTTCGGGAAAGCTATGATTATTGTTTAACAAGTTGTGTTTATTGAATGATGTGTATTGCTTCCTCCTCGCAGCCCATGGAGCTCAGTTTTTTTCGTGGGATGAAGAGTTGGCTAAGGTGTCATCAGATGTAGAGGTGGAGGTACTTGCATACGTTGCGGGATCTTTAGGTAGTTCGTTTATTACTAGTTCGTTGATATGGAGGAAAATGATCTTGACATGACCCTTGAATCTTGTTAGACGGTTGTCAATTGTGCTAGGTTTTGCGGCAAAAACTTCTGCTTCTTGTTCAAAGAAGCAAATTCAATATTTTCTAGACGTTTTTGGTCAACTCGTCAATTTGGCTGTTCCTACTGTAATTTTCCGCCGAGGTGGCCCTAGTCATCTTTGCAAGGCTGATGTTCTTGACTGTTGGAATCTTTGTCTTCTGTGCTTTGAAGGGGATGCTGGTTCCTCCTTAATGGAGTTTCTTTCTACTCCTTGTCGGCCCCCTGGTTTGGGCCAGGAAGTTGACTTTAGAGGCCTCTTGACTAGCTTTTCTTATATCAATTTTATTCACGGTAATTCAAAGTATCACAAACAATACAAGCAAATGTGCTGATTAAGGTCCCAGCACAAACTAGGGACTAGCCTGTACTGTGAAGAAGGTTCTCAGTTGGTATACCACACGGGAACATGCGTATTTTTCTAACCGTAGGCAGCCTGATCTGCTTGCGGAATGTCCTGAGTGTACTGATCCAACGGGCTAGTTGCACTCCTCTCTAAGCACTGGCTGTCCTCCACGAGAATAAATCTGGGAACTTTGGCAAATTTCACGTTCTTTCACCCATTTGGATACAGCTGGGTAGAAGTTAGGGTGGTAATAATAACATTTGAATGCTTTAAATAATTTCTCTTGACCCATATGACCAGCATCCACGTGCATATGCTTTAATACTGGTCTAAGCAATGCTGTTGGGGCGATAGGTTTTGCTCCCTGCTCCGTCTGGCCACACAGTACGCCATTTCCTAACCTACAGCTTCTGCACCGGTTGCAACTTGTCATAACTCATGCATTGGTCCCTGTTTACTGTAGCTTTATTTGCAACAGCTGAGCAAATCTGCATAAGCTCAGAATCTCTGCGTTAGAAGATTCTCAGTTTCTCAAAGTTGAAATTAGAGTGAGTAAAGTCGGCAACCTCGCCGCTTGCGCTGCTCGCAGCGCTAGGTTGACTTAAGCTCAAATCTCTAGACTCAGACTAGGGTGCTTCTGCAAGGGTTATTTCTACTCTCGGTCTAATCTGCATAACGGTTGTCTCAATTTCTCTTTCTACTCTGTTGTCCTCTAACATGCACAACGTCATGCTAACTGCAGACTGCACATAGTTTTCTTGTTTTCACAACTTTCTTTTGCCAACAGGTTAAAGTGGACTCCGCCGACTAAGTGAAGATGGGCCCTAACACGCCCAGAAGCGCTGGGAAAATTGATCACTCCTAGTCAGTCGACGTGGACTTTAAAACCAATGTTGTACAGAACAACTAATGCAAGTAGCCCCTTGGCGCAGGGAAGAACTCCCGGGGACAGCATCGCTCTCAAATTATGCCTTGACACTCTACTTGAGACCCAGATTGCACAATTTGGCAGGCAGCGCATGCAAACATTGATAAGAAATATGTGAAGCGCACGTGAAATCTTGAGATGAAGCGCACGTGAAGACACCTTTCAAAATATTGCATGCAGAGACAGTACATTGCACGTGAACAATTTTTCAAAAAATATTTGTTGTGCTAAAATTTCATGCACGCATTTTCCTCCATAGCATATTAGTTCGAACTGACACTGAGATTCCTAACCACCGCGCATAACCATCATTGAAGAGCTACTAATCTCTGTGACCGAACAGTCCGGATCGTCATCGGTTACTGAGAGAAACAAACGAAAACCAATATCGCATTTTTTTTGCGGGAGAATAAAAAATTGAGGATTCACAATACAACGGGCAATATCAGTCAAGTCAAAGAGCATCAGCGTTTGGTATGAATGCAACAATAGCTAAACTGTAATATTGAATTACGCCCTGCATGGTTCGAACGACAATTTAACATTACTGCATTTTGAATATAGATGGAAACGAACATTGACGTCATACGCGTTATGTAAACAAGTTTGCTGCAACATTCATGGAAAAGACAGCAGAGTGGAAGTACAAAATTAAGCATTGTTAGTAATGGCAATTTTTAATAAGAACTGACAGGTATTGATCATTATAATTTATAACTCCCATATGAAAGTGTATCATCTAAATGTTACATTCTGTTTAGTATGACGCCTGGTTGGTGAAAGACGCTTAAGTCTATGTGCGGTCATCTCAAACTCTACACACATGTAATTCTGCAGTCTATTTTGCAACGCTCGCAGCCTTGCACCTCTAGATCTCTGTACTGTACATATTTGTCAGTGTCTCTGACAGTGGCGCACGTAACTCGGCAAACATACTGCTGCGAGCGCACGCTAAGGTCTAGCTATACCGATCTCAGCTTTTGAGGCGCACGGCTGGTTCGGTTCTTAATATTCGGCGATGAAAACGCACGTAATGTTCTCAACCCCGTGCCCAATTGTGCAATCTGGCTTGAGACAATACCTAAATCTTCCGGTGCTCTCATGAACCTTTCCAGTACCTCTATACGCACCTGCAAATGATGGTCCATTGTTATTGTGCAATACCAAAGACTTACAATACACAGGAATGAAAAGTCTGTACCCCCAGGGACCATGACGTTTTGTTCGTCTCTATTCACCCTGAAAGTTCTGTCAACTTCCTCCACTAGATTGTTCAGCTCAAATGCACAGGATAAACTATCTTCATAGCATCTGTGCCTGGAATGTACTGTAGCTCATATAGACCTACGTTCAGATCTTTGAATGTCCGCAGTAGTCTTGAATCTACATTTTCCTTGTTAGCCAGGGGGATAAGAGGTTGGTGGTAGGACCTAATAACATAAGCGCATCATGACAAGAAGGGTCAAAATTGTTTCAGGGCCTATCTCAGTGCTGCCAGTTCTCTATCCTCTGTACTATAATTCCGCTTGGTCGTATTAAAAAGGTAGTACTCGTGTAAGCAATAACATTGTTTTTGCCCGCCTGAGCCTGTGTGAGGACCGCACCGGTTTCTACCAGGCTTGCGTCAGCTGTAATGGTCAACTTACTAGAAAAGTCTGAGAATGGCAGATATGCTAGCACTGGAGGAGTTGTCAGAGCAGCTTTATGATTCTCTAATGCATTTCTGCAATCTGCAGTCCACTTCAAGCTCTTACCCTTGGTTACATAGGTCAGAAAAGCCATCAATTCACTACATTTCAGGATATGTCTGCAAAACAATTGACCATACTTAGAAAAGGCAGCACCTGACAAACAGTTCGGTGCATTGGATATTTCCTGATTGCCTCAATGCTAGCAGGAGATGGGTAGATACTCGTGCAACTTACCACAAACTGCACTTCTGGGGTTTAACTTCATGACCATGGTTAACCAAACGCGACAAAATGGTCTCTAGATTGGTCAAATGTTCTTCAAAATTCGCGCCAGTCATGAGAATGTTGTCAATGTACGCCATACCTACGTCCCAAGACCAACTTGCAAGGACAAATAAAATGAGGCGCTGAGCTGTAGCTAGGGCATTCGAAAGACCAAATGGCATTACTCTGAATTGGTAATAGGAGCCCCCAGTTGAAAATGCGGTGTAAGGCCGACTTTTGGGTTCCAACTATCTGATAAAACTCCATACTAAAATCAAGTGTTGAGAAACATGTCTCGCCACTGAGGGTGGGCAGCATGTCAACCATGTTAGGTAGCGGAAACAAGTCTAAGCTGGAAATATTGTTGAGTAAACAATTGTCTAAAAATATCCTGAGATCACCATTCATCTTACAAACTGGAACTAGTGGGAATGACCATGGGCTATCAGACTGTTCGATAATACCCTAATGCTCGAGTTCTCCCAGTTGTTCTTCAATCTTGTGCTTCATTGGACCCAACACTATGATAACACTGTTTCACTGGTCTTGACCCCATGAACATCAATTCTATGCTGAACGGTACTGGTCAAGCCCAAATCAAGTTTACTCATAAACGGCATGATCGAATTTATCCAAGACTGCTTTAACTCTGCACAATTGCACTTTGAATAGGTCAGTTTCTGACATGTCAAACAGAGAGCTAGCATTAGTCAAACCTGACTCAGATTGAGTGTCACATTGGTTAAGTAAATGAACATCCACATTCAGCTCTACTAAGCGTCCCAACAATGTTTTACGAGGGAGAACAAATTTGGTTGAGAGGAGGTTGGAAAGTTCAACAACTACGGTACCGTTACAAACTCTGTTTAGTGACCTTGCCATCAACACACCTGATTCATGCAAGGCCAAATCATCTGTTTCATAACACACAGTACAGTTATTATTGTAATTTTAGTTTGATACTTTTGCTCTAATCAAAAGTCTAGATTCAGGAGGAATAGTGATGGCGTACATGTTTCCTACAGGACTTTTGGGTCACTAGACTAGTTCAAAATAAATCAGTTTTGATGTTTTTATATAATGTAGTTATATAGCTATATCATTCAAGCAGTACTTACAATTGCATGGTACCATTTTGCTTATATATTTGATAATAAATGAAAGAACATATTGGTCACACTGTCAGTGTATTGGATTAGTTTCAAGGTGGAGGTGGTGCCGCAGCTACAACAGCTTTTCAATCTCAGATACTCACAATATTTTCAAATTGGCAATAAGAGAATAGGAAGGGAATGAATAAGAAGGCAGTTAATTTGCCCCATAAATTGGTAAATGAATTGAAGTTGTACAAAGCAAAACAAACAAATTGGCAGTGGGGAACTTGGCTAGTTATGGTGCTTTTGGTGAGAGACCAGGACAGGGAGACAATGCTTGTGGGGCACCATCATTTGGGCTGCCCTGGCTTGGTCTTGAACCTGGTGTCCAAAAAAGACCCCTGCTGCCGGGATGACTGCGATAGCTGTATCCAGGGCATGTTGTGGCGTTCTTGGTAACAACCGTTTCTTTTGACTCTTGATCCTGGCTGGGCCCCCCGGGTCTGGGCTGTGGATTAATTACTTTTGTTACAAGAAGTAAGGTCTCTTTGTTAAGACCTTCAAGTTCACCCACTAAAGCCGCAGGTAACAATATGTGCCTTTAATTGAATGGAAAGTTTGGGCTCAGTCTGGTACCCACAAGTCTAGTTAAGTAGTCAGCATAAATTGTTATCAAAATTTAAGAATGGAGGGATGGCCCTGTTGAGCCGTAATGACTTGCCATATTTTAGAATTGGCTGTTATGAAAATTCTTGAATGGACTTCCAAATTTTGTCAATTAAAACACAGCATATGAAATATGTGTGGAATTATGATTCAGCAAAGTTCATAGGGAACATATACCTGCTAAAATAATTTTCTAGCTGATACAAAATACAGTCAGGCTTGGCTGCCACATGGTTTGACATTATTCATCTTACAAAAAGTATATCGGTTACTATAATATATTTAGCTAGCTTTAAGCATGAAACTAGGAAAGGGCATTAATAATCTAAGATTGAGTTCAAATATTTCTATGTTGTCTACCTATATTACACTATTTACAAGAATCACCAAATCAGGCATCACTTTCAGTCTGGTGCTGTACACTGGACTGACCAGTCCACTAATTGCCAAAGTATGCTGTTTGAAAAATAACTTATCACCATATTTATATACAGATTCTAGGCCCCCTGAAGTGCTTAAAAAGAAGCTGTTAATGAAACTCTTGATATAAACTGGAGAACTTATCCAGTATTGGCAGGCAGACTCACTGAACCAAGCACTAAGGAAATGTTTATCGAATGAGTGTGTTGGTTCACAATGCCTTGCTGCAGGCTTACTCAATGTTGCCGCTAGCAGAATAGTTTAAACTAGTTTTGTCTGAAACTTACATTTTAGATTTGTCTGCTCCCATGATTTGGTCTATTTGAATGAGCACCATGAACAAGATAATGCTTACCAGTCTATTTTAGTACCAATTGTAGGGACACTAGTCCTCTACAGGACCAGGCGAATAGACACAAGGATCATCATGTAACCGTTGGAATTGACCAAGGTTCACGCGGGTCGGACAAACACGTTGCCCTTTGTCTCTATTGCTGTAGTATGGCTCTATTAATAGTGGAAGAATGAAGGACAATGAAAGAATATAGCAATTAAATTATGTACTCTGAAAACTTGGGAGACAATGAGATGAGGCAGGATTGTTGAGGCTGTATGCTGAAGGGGATTAGGTGTGAAATGGGAGGAAAGCATGGACAGGCAGGTGATAAGCTGTCTTGAGTGGAAGACAGGGTGCTGAAAGGGAGAC
>SDVV010024441.1:0-12587 GCA_016164225.1 Gammarus roeselii
TATGGAGCACCCTGCTTTGAATTGTAATTCTGTTCAATTATGTAAGCAGTTGCTTGTATGTCCTTACTCGCCAGCAGATTCTACGTATCCATAGATGCGGTAACTCCATGATAAAATGGTCTGGCATATGAGAAAACCGCCAAAGCCACTGCACTGTAGGCTCACCTCCTCGAGCTCTCCTATCCTAAGCATCTTCTGCAAAAGCTAGGCGATGAATTCGATGTGCACCAAAGAGGCCTCGCGTCTGTGCGCTTCAGCTCAGCTGGTTGCCCAACATATACGAAATATATTATTTCACACGTCCTCATAAGTTTGCATTTATTTAACATGCAAATGTTATACTAATGTCCATCAACATCCTGTAGCTGATAACAGTCTAGATACTGACATTGAGAAGGTGAGAGGATAACATAATTCCTTCCGAAAACATGACTTTTCGGCAATTGAACTTCTTGAGTGCTGAAATAACTTGGATAGATAGACACCTATCAAAGTCTACTATTGAATATAAATAACTCATCAGTTTGACAAGTTGTATGAAGGAAGGAAAGGATAACTTTGATAAACTGTTGTACATAGATGTGTTTACAACATGCGCAACGGCACTGCAGCTGCACATGCGGAGGAAGTCAAAAATCATCGCCGCTGTCCCCGCCGCTACCTTGTTCTATCAATTGCCACCAGTGTTTCCACTAACAGGGTAATTTGACTACGATCCCGAGACTAAGAAGATCAAAAATCCCATCGCTTGGCGTTTAGGCATTTAAGGGTAAGAGGAAGGATCCCAGACTCAGGCATTGAATTGTAAATGATAAATAAGATAATAACAGAGCTAAAATAGTAGTTTAATTGGCTCCCAACTTCCGGGTAAATTGGTAAAGCATCACCTTAGTGCCCCTATACCTACATGATATATTCGCCCTAGGGTTGCCAGAGGCTCAGAGTCAGAGTGTACAGAATTTTAATTTGTGACATAGAGCACAGAGAACGTCGTTTAGAGTAGCTGGTTGCCACTACAGAGCAAGTATATAAAATAAAAAACTGACATTTTATAGCTTGAGTTTTTTATTGGAACTACATTGTTAAAAAGTTTGCCACTGCAAACACTCCTTGTGTAGGCATACATAAATAATAGCGGGGCGCAGGGCAGCGGTGCAGTGCGCAATTGTACGGGGTGCAACTACAGGGCAAAAATTGCGCCGCCCTGGTGGGCATCGCGGCCGGCGCAGAGCGCGGACGCCGAAGATTCAGTGACGTTTGATCAGAGCTGATCAATTGAACAGTTTCATCTCCTAGATGCAGATACACATGTCTGAATTTATTTTGTGGATACTCTTATTTTTCACGGTACGTATCCACGATGCCCACTTCTTCTTAAACGAGGAACGGGCTATTTTTAATTTGCCCCTTTTTCGATGTAACATTATTTTGCTGAATTCTTATATTTGCAGAATGGTTGTGTTCATAGAATAGATATTCAGGCTACAACGACCCTCCACACATTCATTCCTACTCTACCGCAAGTGTCCTTCCCAAAGCTATGATCTCTTCCTTTTCCTCGCCAATACCTTGAGTCCAGAAAAACTCTCCATCAGCAGCTTAGATTTCCTGTCCGCTGGAGCCGACGGAATCCGCCGCTAAATGCGCAGAGGGAAGGAGTTCTTTCTCGTTAAGACATACGGCAATCTACAAAGTCAAATGCAAAGGACTTCATCTTGGTCGTGTTGCTCAAGTTGAGATAAAAGCCTGAGGTCCAATATGAAGAGATCTGGTTTGATGATACTGTATTTGGAACGGTGGTGTTAGCTGGGTGAATGTTTACGAAGGATAATTTTCGGTTCATTTGTAACGGCCTCTGCAATGATTTGTCGTAATCTACTTCAAGGTTGGGAAATCGAAAATGCTCGAATATATTGTACAGATGGGTCTAAAACATTGTAGGAATAATGACGGGGTGAGTAGGCTACATAAGTTATGCATAAAAAATATACATATAATGCATATCTAACTCTGATTATACAATATACACACTTCATAGCCGCTAGGAAATGATTAAATTACAAACAATCAGATGGTGGTTTTGTATTGAATGTTGTGGTGGGGGTATTTGCGAACAAGTTCAAGAACAGAATGCCTTTTCTAGTAATTGGTTTAACGTATTTATCTTATATCTGTAGGCAAAGTTACGGTTTTAAATTGACCGGATAAAGGATGTTCATCAATCCTATTTTTGGAGGACGTGTCCGATTCAAGATTCTTGAGGCTTGTTGGGAGGTTGTTCCAAGATTTTGGTCAAGTGATCGAAAAAGCTCTACAGACAGTTTCTGTTCTCCTGTGTTCAAGGAGCAAAGTATCATTATTTCTTGTGAATCGATTGTTCTTTTCGCCCCGAGAATAGATGTGCCTTTGACTGTCGGGTGAATGTTTTTCTAAAAGTTATTTAAGACTTACGTGGTATCGTTTTCTATGGTTACCATCGCATGTTATTCTTGCTGAAAAGTTTTTACGACGTTGTACTTTCTCTCATTAAGTTTGGTGCATTTCCCCCACATTGAAAGACAGTAGTTGATGTGAGAAAAAACTAAAACGTGGACAATCAGTAATCTTCATTTGAAATCCATCTCCTTTTTTGTAGAGTTTAGAAGCAAGAGTATTCCATTCATCTTGGAACACAGCGTAGTTGTGTGATGTTTGAAGGACAGATCAGGATGAAACCATACTTCCAGACTTATAATTTTGTCTTCAACAGGTTTGTCAGCTTTGCCTATCATTATAAAGAAATTCATTGGAATTGCGATCCTTTTCAAGTTCGAGCCGAACAAGATGCATTTTGTTTGTTTTGAGTTGAGCTTGAGTCCATTTTTATCATGCCAAGATTTGATTTTACCTTCGGCTGTCTCAGCGGTGTCCTTTAGACATTCAAATCTGACGGTTTTCGGGAAAGCAATATTTGAACATCATCGACGTACATTGCCATTTTTTTTTGTAATTTACAGTCGATGTCATTTACAAAAAACAGGAACATCTAAGGGTCAAGTACTGAACCTTGAGGGTCCCCAAAGTCAACTGTGGGTCGGATTTGACATTGTTGCGTTATCAAGCTTAACTGATTGATGCCGAACTCCCAATAGAGCGGGTCAACCCAAGTCTGGCTCACCATAAAGGGGCCTGCTCCAGACTGGCTCATAATAGAGCGGCCTAGCCCGGCAGAGCAAGCCTGCTTGAGTATGGCGCACCATAGGCTGGGTCTGCAAAAGCCTCACTCCCTATAGAGCGAGTAAATCTAATTCTGGCTCACCATAGAGCGGGCCGGCAACAGACTGGTTCATTATTGAGAAGGGTATACCAAAGTTTAGCTAACCATAAAGTGTGGGTCTACCCAAGCCTGTCTCGCACTTGGGCGAGTTAACCCAAGTATGGGTCACCGTAGAGCAGGTCCACTTAAGCATGGCTTACCAATTTTCCAATGAGCTGGTGAACACAGCCCTGGTTGGCTCACTATAGAGCGGGACCACTCAAGCCCTGCTCAGTATCTTGCAAACTTTACTCACCACAGTGTGGGTCAACTCATGCCTGCCTCACGATAGAGCAAGTAAGCGCTAGCTCTGTTCACCACAGAGCGGGGCTGCCTACGTTCTGGTTACAATAGAGCGGGTCTACCCCAGCTCTGCTCACTTTAAAGCGGGTCAACTCAAACCCTGCTCAACATGGCAGCTATAGAACTCGTAAAAACGTGGTTCATGGCTATGGTTAATACACTATTAATTGGCACACTTCATATAAAGATTAATAGTCACTGTTAAGGCAGTAAGGCATCACTGGGCACAGCATAGATGGCAATCCCATTTAATGGTTTGAGGAGCTGAGGCAACGTGTCGAGAGCTGGTGTCCCTCACAGCAGAGCGACGATAATTAAAGATCTGTCAACGTGCACACAGCTGGTGTCCCTCACAGCAGAGCGACGATAGTCAAAGATCTGTTGACGTGCACAGAGCTGGTGTCCCTCGCAGCAGAGCGACGATAGTCAAAGGTCTGTCAACGTGCACAGAGCTGGTGTCCCTCACAGCAGAGCGACGATAGTCAAAGATCTGTTGACGTGCACAGGGCTGGTGTCCCTCACAGCGGAGCGACGATAGTCAAAGATCTGTTGACGTGCACAGAGATGGTGTCCCTCACAGCAGAGCGGCGATAGTCGTTCCGCTGTGAGCCTGATTTCGTTGACCACTAACAGGAACCAGGCACCTAAAAATATTCCTTCAGTCTGAAGATGAACGCTCTCCAATAATGGCGATGATACCAAGCGAGGGTTCCTCCGTCAATAGTATCGGCTTGTGTAGAGTTGATAACGATGAATGACACGCAATTGATGAATTGTAAATTAATATTAATATAAAGTCTCATTCCATCATCTTATTGTAGCGATAGGCGTTTTGCCATAAAAGCAACACCTACATTGTGTATGGAGGGGCATCACCATATTGCAGCGATAAGCGTGCTGTCATAAATACAACCCCTCCATTGTCTAAGGAGGGGCATCACCATATTGCAGCAATATGCGTATTGCCATACATACAACCCCTTCATTTTATAAGGAGGGGCATCACTCATTGCAGCGATAGGCGTGTTGCCATAAATAAAACCCCTTCATTTTATAATGAGGGGCATCACCTTCTTGCAGCGATAGGCGTGTTGCCATAAGTACAACTCCTTCATTGTATTTGAAGGGTCATCACCATATCGCGGCGATAGGCGTGTTGCCGCGATATGGTGGAATCATATGAATACAACAGCTTTGCATGTTATGTCACTCCCTGTTAATACAACAGCTTTGCATGTTATGTCACTCCCTGTTAATACACCAGCTTTGCATGTTATGTCACTCCCTGTTAACACAACAGCTTTGTATGTTATGTCACTCCCTGTTAACACAACAGCTTTGCATATTATGTCACTCCCTGTTAATACAACAGCTTTACATGTGATGTAACCCCCTGTTAATACAACAGCTTTGCATGTTATGTCACTCCCTGTTAATACAACAGCTTTGCATGTTCTGTCACTCCCTGTTAATACAACAGCTTTACATGTGATGTAACTCCCTGTTAATACAACAGCTTTGCATGTTATGTCACTCCCTGTTAATACAACAGCTTTGCATGTTATGTCACTCCCTGTTAATACATCAGCTTTGCATGTTATGTCACTCCCTGTTAATACAGCAGCTTTGCATGTTATGTCACTCCCTGTTCACGAAACAATATTACAAATCATTCAGCATTATTGTTCATCAAGAAACGTCTTTCAAACCGAGCAGTGAAGCTTTTAGTATGCGAATAACATTTTTTTATATTCATTGTTGCAGTCTTTCCAAATTGATGGCATGTACAAACAACCAAATCAGACTACTTCCAATGTTTGTTTTCACCGGTTGTTTGCTACATGAACGCAATTACCCCTACAATCTTTGTAGGACCCATAACATGCATATGGGCCTAAACATCACCACTGGCCTCTACACCTCACCATGCGTGGCTGGCGTAGGCACAACATGCATGCGCTCGATTATAGGATGTTGTGGTGCAAATATTATTACTATTATGGGCAAGATTTGTGTAAAATGTATGGTATTTTAACAAGAGTGGATTGTGATTTTTTCCGAAATTAAAGAATTAATATTCTCATGGCATATCCAATAAATTATGCGGTAAGAACTGGTCAATCATATCGTTCCACAATCTTTAACATATAACATCAATATTTAGAATTAGAGATTAGGAACCTGCATCAAAAGTTTTTGGATATCTGAGCCTGTTTTGACACATTTGCACATAACTGCCAACTGCAACTGTTAACAATCGTGAGCAAATAGCAAAAAACATTCTCCCGTGTCGCAACTAAGTAGATGAGTTTGAATCTCGAACCTACAAATATTGGCGTGTAGCTCATGACATAGAACACGATATAAGGGGCTCCATTTTGACACGTTCAGAAACACATGCATGAGGGAAGCGCTTTTTTCGACTGTTCGCGTTCCTTGTTAAGATAAACAGGCACCTCTCATTGTCTTCAAACCACTCTGTTAAGACATGCAGGCACCTCTCATTGCCTCCCACCCGCTATGCTAAGATATACAAGTCATCAAGAGTTTTGTTTACTCTGCAACAGCTGCTCAACACGTCTTAACCAGATACAATCAAAATATAATACATGTTCCTCATAAATATTAATGCCAATTTTTTCACAAATAGTCGCTTCAGGACACTTTATATTTTTTCTGATATTTAATGAATAACAAATGGAACAATGCTATTATTCTTTTGACGAATTCTCATTCGATCTTTTTCAATCTTCTATGCGAGTTCATGAAGCCTACGGCCCTACCGTGACGCCCTGCAGTGGTTCTGTAGTAGTTTGAAGTTCTGCATTTCTATATGTAGAAAAACGCTAAGGAAAATCTGAAGTATTATAAACAGTCATTTCCATTCTATTATTCAATAATTGTTCACAATGATTTGTTTCCTATGATTCAATAACTGTTTTCACAAACACATTTGGTAAGTAAGCGCTCTATCTCGTATCTCATTGACGCGTAGACCTGATACCACAACACTTGTAGGCAGCGACAGATCATGATGACCACACAGCATGCATCATCTCTTGATCAGCTAGCCTTCTGTCACAACACTGTGATATCAGTGTTCATTTAAGTTCAGAAAGTAATAGATGACTTTTAAGAATACGAGAGCAGATTGACCTTTAAAGGAAGCTTCGGCCCTCTCCGAACCATCATCAACATACCTCAAGATCAGTTCCCAAATGCGTGGATGTTAGGGAAACTTATTAGAGTATTAACGAAGAACTTATTCCTGAAAGCTATCTAACTCCTTAGGAAGGTGTTTGGCACTGCGGTCACAAGACATTCTTCACGGTATGTTCTACATATAAAATAATGTGTATCATTTGACTTTATTATATAAATGCAAGCATTCCATAAAAGTAAGAGTTGAAATTCGTTCAGGGGTTGTTCATTTTAAAGACGCTTTTTCAAGATCATTCTGTTACTCGGCAAACTCGCATTCTGTTCATTATGGAGATTACTTAACTGGAAAAAAGGAGTTCCCTCAACTATCCAGTTTATTGTTGATATCTTTACCACAGAATGGTATATTTTATTTCCTAAGTGATTATCATTCACATGCATCGGTCAAAGTAAATGAAACTAAATTTACATAGCATTAAGTCGTTCATATTTGTATTTTTTTTAGCAACGTTCAAGTTCTTTAATGGGTCAACAAGAACAACACATCCAGGAAATTATTGTTCATGACAGCGTGAATTTTAGGCATGTAAATTAGGAAGAAAAAATGTTTCAGTAGACGGATAGGAGATTAGGATATATTAGTTTAATAAATATTCATGACTTTGGAAGATACAATAATTTCAATTTTATCATTTAGCCTTGTGTCTTTACTCGTTGTGCGGTCTACAAGTGTAGTAACATTTTATGATAAGCAGTAACTGTACATAATAAACCTCGTTACCGCAGAGTAAGTTAACACCAGACGCCGTCATGTCCTCAATCATCAAACAATGCACCACTCACATGGATAGGCTACGAGTAAACCATACAGCACAGATGTATGTTTATATTGTCGTCTTAACTGCACCAGTACCTGTTGAACATCACAGCATGGTACTGAATAATTGAAATGAACGCTCGAAACCCCTCCGTCTGTCACTGGATCGTCCATTGACCCCTCCGTCTGTCACTGGATCGTCCAGTGCCCCTCCGTCTGTCACTGAATCATCCGATACTGCATGTGTGACATCAACTCACTCGTTGAAGTCACTTACAATTTGTTTAATGATTGTTAGAAGTTAGTAAGTTTAGAATTAAAGTATTTTTTTTGCCGTATCGCAACTCAAGACAGTAACATTTACATGTGAAATTAAAGTAGATTAAGAAAAATTGTTGCAGAGACCGTTAAAAGTGAACAGAAAATTATAATTCTTGCCATTCAATAAGCTAACACCACTGCTTCCAATACTAAATCATCAAACCAGATCTGTCCCTAATGAACCTCAGAGTCTCATCCCAACTCGAGCAACATGACCAAGATGAAGTCCTCTGCATTTAACTTTGTAGATTGCCGTATGTCTTCACGAGAAATAATGCCTTTCCCTCTGCACATTTAGCGACGGATTCCGTCGGCTCCAGCAAACAGGAAAACTAAGCTGCTGATGGAGAGTTTGTCTGGACTCAAGGTATTGGCGAGGAAAAGGGAGATCATGGCATACAGAAGAACACTTGTGGTAGAGTATGAATGAGTGTGTGAAGGATCGTTGTAACCTAAATATCTTTCCACACGTCAATGGTGTATGAGCACAACCATGCAACAAATATGAAAATTTAGCAAAATAATGTTAGTTCAAGAAATAGGCGAATTAAGAATAGCCCGTTCCTCGTTTAAGAACAAGTGGGCATTCATGGACACGAACGATACAAATCAGTCTATCTACGAAATAAATTCAGGTGTGTGTACTTGCAATTAGGGGATGAAACTTTTTAATTGATCATCTTATTAAGTTATAAAATATGAATACTAATCAATAATGCTGCAACCCCGCCCTGTGGTGAACCGAGCTAGCGCTTATTTGCTCGACCGTGAGGCAGGCATGAGTTGACCCACACAGTGGTGAGCAAAGTTTGAGCAGAGACTAAGCAGGGCTTGGGTGGTCCCGCTCTATAGTGAGCCAGGGCTGTGTTTACCTGCTCATTGGTAAATTGATACGCCATGCTTAGGTGAGCCTGCTCTACGGTGAGCCAGACTTGGGTTAACTCGCTCAAGTGCGAGACAGGTTTGGGTAGACCCACACTTTATGATTAGCTAAACTTGGGTATACCCGCTCAATGATGAGCCAGTCTGTAGCAGGCCCTCTCTATGGTGAGCCAGAATTAGATTTGTCCGCTCTATAGGGAGTGAGGCTTTTGCAGACCCAGCTTATGGGTCATCATACTCAAGCAGGCTCGCTCTGCCGGGCTAGGCCGTTCTATTATGAGCCAGTCTGGAGCAGGCCCCCTTATGGTGAGCCAGACTAGAGTTGACCCGCTCAATAGGGAGTTCGGCATCAATCAGTTAAGCTTGATAACGCAACAATGTCAAATCCGACCCACAGTTGACTTTGGGGACCATCAAGGTTCGATACTTGACCCTTAGTTGTTCCTGTTTTTAGTAAATGACATGAACTGCAAATTTGAAAAAATAAACAAGAAAAAAATTGCAATATACGCCGATGATGTTCGAATATTGCGTTCCGGAAAACCGCCATATCTGAATGCGCTGAAGAACGATACTGAGACAACCGTGAGTAATCTGGAATCTTGGTATGATGAAAATGGACTCAAGCTCAACTCGGAAAAAACAAAATGCATCTGGTTCGGCTTGAACTCGAAAAGAAAAGCAATTCCAATGATTTTTTTTAGCGTGAGAGGCAAAGCTGACATACTTGTTGAAGATAAAATTACAAGTCTGGGAGTATGGTTTGATCCTTATCTTTCCTTCAAACACCACGTAACTACTCGGTGTTCCAAGTTGAATGGAATACTTTTGTTCATAAACTCCACAAAAAAGGAATTGGATTTCAATTCATGATTACTGATTATATACGTTTAGTTTTTTCTCCCATCAACTACTGTCTTTCAATTTCGGGAAAATGCATCAAAATTCGAAGAGAGCAAGTGCAACGTTTTATAAGCTTTGCGGCAGGAATAACAAGCGATGGTAACTATAGAATCGAGATCACGTAAGTCCTCTCCTCGAAAAAATGCAGTCGCTCAATATCGACAACAAACTGGTACTTTATGAGTCGGTCAGAATTCATAAAGGTCATGTAGAAATATATTCAACCGACAGCCAAAGACACGTATATTCTCGAGGCAAAATGAACAATTGATTCACAAAAATAATGATACTTCGTACGTTGAACACATGAAAAGAAAAACTGCCCCTAGAGCTTTTTCGATCACCGGACCAAAATCCGGGAACAACCTCCCAACAAGCCTCAAGAATCTTGAATCGGACACGTCTTTCAAGAAAATGCTTAAAGAACATCTATTATCCGATCAATTTGAAACCGCAAATTTGCCTACAGATAAGAGATAAATACCTAATACCAATAACTAGAAACGGCATTCTGTTCTTGAATATGCTCGCAAAAACCACCACCACAACATTCAATACAGAGCCACCATCTGATTGTCAATCATTTAATCATTTCCTAGCGGCCATGAAGTGTGTGTATTGTATATTCAATGTTAGATATGTATTTTAGGTTTATTTTTTTATGTATAACTTATGTCGCCTATGCATCCCGTCATTATTTTTTACAATGATTTAGACCCATCTAAATTATCATTTCATATTATTCGCCCAGCTAACATCACCGTTCTCAAAACTATATCATCAAACCAGATCTCTCCATATTGGACCTCAGACTCTTATCCCAACTTGAGCAACATGACCAAGATGAAGTCCCCTGCATTTTACTTTGTAGATTGAGATATGTCTTAACGAGAAAGAACGCCTTTCCTTCGGCGCATTTCACGGCGGATTCCTTCGGCTCCAGCAGACAGGAAAACTAAGCTGCTGATGGAGAGTTTTTTTGGACTCAAGGTATTGGCGAGGAAAAAAAAAGAGATCATGGCTTAGGGAAGGACACTTGCGGTAGAGTAGGAATGAATGTGTGTAGGGTCGTTGTAGCCTGAATATCTTTCCTCACGTCATTGTTGTATGAGCACAACCATACTCCAAATATTAGAATTTAGCAACATAATGTTAGTTCAAAAAGTGGGTGAATTAAGAATAGCCCGTTCCTCGTTTAAGACGAAGTGGGCATTCGTGGATACGTACTGTAAAAATTAATCAATCTACAAAAAAAAATCAGGTGTGTATCTGCAATTAGGGGATGAAACTGTTCAGTTGATCAACTCAGATCAAGGGTCACTGAATTACAAGCGTCCGCGCCTTGCGCCGGCCGCGATGGCCACCAGGGCGGCGCTATTTTTTGCCCTGTAGTTGTACCCCATACAATTGCGCACTTCACTGCTGCCCTGCGCCCTGCTATTATTTATGTATGCCTACACAAAGAGTGTTTGCAGTGGCAAAGTTTTTAACAATGTAGCTCCAAAAAACAACTCGAGCTATAAATTGTCAGTTTTTGATTTCATTCTACTCGCACTGTAGGGGCAACCAGCTACTCTAAACGACGTTCTCTGTACTCAACGTTACAAATTGAAATTCTGTACGCTCTGACTCTGAGCCTCTGGCAACCCTAGGGCGAAAGTGTCCTGTAGGTTTTAGGGCACCAATGTGATGTCTTACCAATTTACCCGGAAGTTGGGAGCCAATTAAAATACTGTTTTAGTTCTGTTATTATCTTGTTTATCATATACATTTCAATGCCTGAGTCTGGGATCCTTCCGCTTGTCCTACAATGCCTAAACGCCAAGCGATGGGATTTTTGATCTCCCTAGTTTCGGGAACTTGGCCAAATTACCTGTTATTGGAAACACTGGTGGCAATTGATAAAACTGGGTAGCGGCGGAGACAGCGGCGATGATTTTTAACTTTCTCCGCTTGTGCAGCTGCAGTGCCGTTGCGCATGTTGTAAACACATCTATGTACAACAGTTTATCAAAGTTGTCCTTTCCTTCCTTTATACAACTTGTCAAACTGATGAGTTATTTATATTCAATAGTAGACTTTGATAGGTGTCTATCTATCCAAGTTATTTCGGCACTCAAGAAGTTCAATTGCCGAAAAGTCATGTCTTCGGATGGAATTATGTTATCCTCTCACCTTCTCAATGTCAGTATCTAGACTGTTATCAGCTACATGATGTTGATGGACATTAGTATAACATTTGCATGTTAAATAAATGCAAACTTATGAAGACGTGTGAAATAATATATTTCGTATATGTTGGGCAACCAGCTGAGCTGAAGCGCACAGACGCGAGGCCTCTTTGGTGCACATCGAATTCATCGCCTAGCTTCTGCAGAAGATGCTTAGGATAGGAGAGCTCGGGTACGCGTGCCTTAGGCGCAGAGGCTTCCGCGGTTTTCTCACACGCCAGATCATATCATTATGGAGTTACCGCATCTATGGACACGTATAATATGCTGGTGAGTAAGGACATACGAGCAACCACTTACAGTACTGGAAAAATTATTATGGATTTTTGAGATTTTCGGTATTTTTACATAAAAAGGTGAAATAAACACAATTTATGTATTGATATATGATTTATTTCATATTATTTATGCAGAACGAGTATTTCAGTAGTCTGTTTGCCCTCCTTTAGCAGACTTAAGGGCTTGTACCCGTTTAGGCATGCCACGAATTAGTGTCATGCACAAATCCTTGATTCTGTCAGAATGGAACCAAACTTTTATGAGGCGTTCAATAAGCTGTTTTTTGGTTGTAATGGGGACTTCATGTATTTCATTCTTCAACAGACACCACAAACTCTCAATGGGGTTCATGTCTGGTGAATTTCCTGCCCACGGAAGCAATTCAACACCATTA
>SDVV010024442.1:0-12587 GCA_016164225.1 Gammarus roeselii
ATATTTCGTTTTGCTTGTACAAGTCCATAATGTTAGGTGATCGCTCGTGAGTAGAATGTAGAGTTCAAAGTGATTATGTAAGCTCACAGCATATGTCAGTGATTGCTATTGGTGTTAAAACGTTAGCAAGTTTTATGTTTGGTTATACTGATAGAATAATTTTTTGTTGTTGTAATGTTAGATGCATTGCTCTTACCATTTTCGTCTTTTATAACGAATACTGAATAAATCCACTCTAACATTTTTAGTACAGATCTGTGATGTAAGGCCCGCAGTCAACAAGGTCTAGGATATAAACCATGCCTAAGGTGCATAATAAGCGAAATATATATAAATGTACGACAACATATATCAAAATAAATGATGCAAAAACTGTTGCCATACACTGCCAGATGCATTAAAAACTAGGCAACCTAACCTAACAGTGAGCCTAACCAATAGTTATGTATTTTCATTCAAGTTTGATGGTTATGTATGATATTTAGTCATTATTTTGTGCGATGCACATATCAAATTCCCTCCACACGGCTCTATAATATGATTTTTTTTATACTACACACCAAGTACACACATTCATGCTCTGTACGCATATGCAGGGTCGGTCACGGCACAATGTAGGCATATACAGGGTTGATGCCGGCATATGCCGGCATTTGTCGGCATATGCCGGCACAATGTAGGCGTATACAGGGTTGATGCCGGCATATGCCGGCCTAATGTAGCTATATACAAAGTTGATGCCGGCATATGCCGGCATAATGTAGCGTACTCAGGGTTGATGCCGGCATATGCCGGCATAATGTGACCGTATACAGGGATGATGCTGGCATATGCCGGCATAATGTAAGCGCATACAGGGTTGATGCTGGCATATACCGGCATAATGTAGGCGTATACAGGGGTCGATGCCGTTACAATGTAGACACATACACACATTTGTATGCATATACAGGGTCTGTTAATATCTGTTGCATTTTACCTGTGGTCTGTGATTTTCCATTACAACTAAGCCCCTTGCCTTTGTTACAAGATATTCAATGTGGTTCAATTTTTTACGTCATGTTAGGTTAAAAGATCTGATCATCCTATCCTAACCTCCCTATTCTAACCAAGAATTATGAACTATCGATCGAGATTTATGCTTACGTATGATATTCAGTCATTGATTCATATATATCAAACATCTTCACACGGCTCTACATTTAGTCTATCATTCTCAGTTTGAATGCACTCCGCCAATTTTGATCCAGCAAATTTAATCCATTTTCATACGGAACTTACATCGTTTGTGTGTTTGTTATACGTATTTTCACATGATTGTTGATTTTTTGACACAATTGTACATCACTTTTACATGTTATTCAGACCCCATCAAAACCTAACCTAACCTAACCTTATGTATGGTATTCAGTAAATGATATATACAAATGAAGCCCGGCACAAGACTCTAAATATCACTTTAACATATATGTTATTCATTTCGTTGTCCCTCACTAGCCCATATTATTTAGCAGAGAGGTGCCATTTTCAAACTTAGATAGATTGATTGATACAAGTAATTAAGATTCATGTCACAGTGCAAAATAGTTACCATCTGTGACAATTTGCTGTAGATTCAAGATGTAAGAGACCCTACGCCAAACTTTCGAGGGATAACAGAGCCAAGTCGGTATATTGAATTGATAAATTGGGTATTGAAGTAAGTTCCGGGCCTCAAAAATGTGATTTTTTTTTTAAATTTGGAAATGTACATTTTGTTATAAATTTTTTTTTAACTCATGTACATGTACATACGCTTGAACATATGCATGTACAAACACATAGCCAATTTTGTGATACTGTTGAGAAAGGATAGAATATAACTTGATTTGGCGTTTTCTTTTTCAAAAATAGAGGAGGAATGGGGAGAGTGCACTAAATTTGCAATAAACAAATAATGGTAAATATAAATAAATTGACAAGTAATTTATGGCATCATCTCAATAAAGTCTTAGTCCAGTTTATAAAACTAATGAAGGTAAATACGAAAATAATATGTGTAAGACAATAAATTGCCTGGAGATGTTGAAGAAAACGTAAGAAAGCCGAAAGTGAGACCATGTGTCTGTTTGTGTGAAACTGGTGACGAATATGAATTAATAGTAACATTCAAACAATCTACGTTCAAAAATGAGCGATATATGCTCAACAATATAGGCATATAGCGAACACGAAGTAAAAAAGAACTAGGTGTAAGTGATAGAAAGAACCGGGTGGAGAATTTCATATGTAATACGCAAAAAATCAATTAAAAAATAGCATTCATAAGCATGAATACTTTTTGTTAAAAAATACGTAATTCTCGGTTAAAATAGGTTAGGTTATGCTAGGGTGTGTACGAATAACATACAGGTGAAAGTGATGTAAAATTTGTGTTAAATTCAAAAATAGTATGAATTACCTGTAACATTCAAACAAATCAAAGCTCAAAATTGGGGGGTCTTTACTCAATCAAAATTGAAAGAGGGAATTCAAATTGCAATTGAGCGTTCAAAAATGTAGAGCCAAGTGGAGATATTTTACATTTAAATGGATTCCAACCATCAGCAAGTAAACTGTGGTATATAAATAAGGCAGCCGATACCCAATCTTCTCGAACCATTCGTCCAGCCGTCACTTAATTGCTTAGTTCGTCACGTGCACGTCACTTAGGCTCACTAATTGCAAGATGCTCCAACAGCAAAACGGAAATATACTGGAAGCTGATCCTCTATTACTTGTCTTTCAATTTTGCTGGTTGAAATGTCACCCGCGAAAATGTTGATTGACTGTGGGTATATTATTCCTGGGAGTGACTTGCAAACAGTTTGTTTATTTGATGGCTTCTAAGGCATGATCAATAAAGTGGTATTGGTGGTGTTTAGTGTCCAAACATGAGGTTGTTGTGATTTGCGTGACTGGACACATTCTTCTGTTCGATCGAAAATCCAGACATGGGCACGCTGTGCTCTGCGTGACTGGACACGTTCCTCTGTTCTTTCGGATAAACTGACATTTTGCACGCTGTGCTTTGCGGGACTGGAGTCGTTCCCTTGTTCTCTCTCATGTACAGACGTTGGCTTCGTCTGCTCTACTTCATAAGATACGTTCCTCTAAGCTCTCTCAAGACCTGACGTAGGCCAGCCGGGTTTTGCATCAATGCAGACGTTCCTTTGTTTTCTCTTATGTATATACCTGAGCTTCATTTGTTCTACTTTACCGGACACGTTCCTCAGTGCTCTCTCATCTCCAGACATAGGCTTGCTGTGCTCAGCATCACTGAACGCGTTCTTCTGTGCCCTCCCAAGTCTGGACCCTCTCTTCTAAATGATGCCATCAGCAGATGATAGCACCTTCTGTCGCTTAGTGTGTTTGGTGCAATGAAAAGGATAAGTCGTAATAACTGTCGGTGAGTTCGAGATGAAGTCACTTAGTATGGACCAGGTGCTGCAGACGTAAAAAATTCCTTTGACTTGATTAGATTTGAGCCTCACTCCTACTGTAGCATCAACGTTAGTCATAAGCAGAGTAGAGTGAATCCAATGACGGATTTTGTCCGGTCTACGTTTTTTTTGCATGCCATATTTCACAGGGTCGCTATGAAAGCAATTTTTTTTATTCGGACAATGTAATTGTTAGGAAGTATGTTATTTTTTAGTGTGACCGACTTAGCCACTTTACATCTCGGTCATTATACATGTAGGTTAAGACAATTACTCTTGTGGTCAAGTTAATTACTACAGCTACATAAAGAACACTCGGGAGGGGGGGGGGCAGGATAGAGGAGGAGGAAAAAAGGAGGGTCAGGCTCATAAAGGACGACAAAACGGCCCATTTTTAGGGTGCCAAAAACGCATTTTTTTTTATTTGGGCAATGCAATTGTTAGGAAGTATGTTATTTCTTGGTGTGATCGACTTAGTCGCTGTATATTTCGGACATTCTACTTTTAGGTTAAGACAACTACTCATGTGGTCGAGTTAATTACTGTAGCTACATAGAGAGCCCCCAGGAGGGGAAGAGGGATAGGGAAGGAGGATAGGAGGAGGAGGAGTTGATAGTGGGTTGTATCAATAAATCAATGTTAATAAGAGATCTTTTCTCTAGATGTGGTCATTACGAGTTTTGACGGCTGGTTAATACGTATTGTAGACGATAAGTATGCTTTTATTTCATTGGTTTGTTCGCAAGATATGACGGTACATATTAGGATGGCTGTTAGTGTAGGAAACATTTTAATAGGTTACTTTCTATATCGTATTATATAGTTTCACAGGCCCTCATGTTATTTCAATAGTTATTACCCATAAATTTTGTTATGTATTCAACGTTGTTAACGTAGGATATCGTAGATTATGGCATCTTTCTCTTTATTAGTGACTGCTGTACTATGTACGTAGCCTTATCGAGCTAAAATCTATATTCATTATTAAATCCACTTGTATGCATAGATTTTCAGAGATTCATCAGGGCTCACAGTTGAGAAACAAATAGCTGCAGATACATTCACGTATTTTCAGATGCATTTCTTCTGTGGACAATAAAACAAGATTTATTTATATATTATATAAATACACGGTTTTACATATCCTTCATACTATGATCATTTTCATCATATTACCAACATTTTTTCAAATAATTATTATAACTTCATATTAGGTCTGGGGTTGCAGTAATATATGTTCACGCACGTTTGATACATATTTAGGTGGACAATCAAACATGTTCAATTATATATCTATATATTTTATTTACATAGAAACATTAACATCGTTTTCTAATACTTAGAGTCGGTTGCAGTACGTTTCAATGCACATTTTCAATGCGTATTTATGTGGACAATGAGACAAGTTTAACATTATAATTTATATATTTTATTTACATAAGAGCCTATAGGGTATATGTACATACTAGGAACATTTACAGGATAAAACCTGTTGATGTGGACGTATCTCTATCATTCACTCGAGTACATACGCTATAGACGGTCTCACCTGGCTTGCGTTTCTTCCATGTTAAATCCCTTTCTTCATCGATATCATTAGCCAAGGCCCACCGCTTCCTCTTTTTATTGATGGTAGCTTCATCTTCATCTGATATTTTGGAGATGTCAGGGTGGCCGTAGGCAAGAGTGGTGCACGCGTCGATATAGTAACGTTTGTTTTCAAATTTACTGAGGCAGTTTTTAATAGTGCGTTCAGTTTGGAGTTGGCATGCTTGCGCACGAATGTTGTGTATGGTCTCAAAGTGTATGTATTTTTTCTGGGTATAAATGTCTCTGTATTGTTTATATATAATTTTGACTTGTGTCTGGTAATTGACACCTTTAGCAGCCGATTTTGTGGCGTCGAACTCGAGCAACATGCTATAACACTTGGGTTGTAAGCAGATGATTTCACTCGGGTAGTCATCAGCTATTTTGCTTTTCAGTAGCCTCAGCTGTCCTTTCTTGGATTCATCGTACAAATGATGATATTTGGGGCAATTGGAAAAGTACATATATCCAGCCAGGGGAGCTTGCCGCATTTCCGCCTCAATGTCGGCCACGCATTTGAAATGGATCAGCAACGAGTCAGTGTCCGAGTAGATGAGCGAGACTTTGTCACCGTAACGTGGTTTTGGTGTGTCATAGAAGAAGCTCTAGATTTTTGCTTGAGCCTTTTCAAGCATGTAGAATCCAACTTGCAGTGGATGAACCATTCGGATTTCTTTTTCTTGAAGATCATGAAGACTGTTTTGGGGCCAATGGCGTAGCAGTTTTTCAGGAGGGGGTTGACAGCATGTTTTCGGAACTCGTTGGGGGTGCACACGGTCTTTGCATCTAGACTTTTGTTAAGCGGGTTGAACAATAGCTTGCCAAAAATTCTATTTGAAAGTAGTTTGTACAGTGGCTTTCGAAGGAGTTCGTAGACTTCTGACGTTTCTGGACATTTTTCATGATGAATGATTTGAAGATAGGCTCCTGTTTGATCCGAAAAAAATGATGAACCTTGGTGACTTGTAGTCTTTGCCTGAGGAGAACTTGAAGAAGTTCCAAGGCCACGAGGTAGTCAGTTTGAGGTAGATGACTAGCAACCAGCTTACGATCTGCTCGTTTCGGTTTTTGAGATGTTCCGAGCCAACCAAGAGATTTTTTGTGAGGAGCGAAACATCGTCCAAGGTGACCTCTTTGTGATGTAGCAGTAGCGGTAGCTCGTCTGCTTTTTGTGCAACTTCATTGCTGACTTGCGCATTGACACAGACAATGTACGTATACTTGCCAGAACAGTCTGTGTTTACCAAGTCGAATGCTTGAATTTCTTCCGGTGTGAGCTCGAAGATTTTGCCAATTATGAGGGGTTCGCTCAAGCATCCACCATAAAGACTATTAAAAACCCACATTGCTGCTGAAGACACGGGTAATGTAGGGTCAGAGTTTTTGCATCGGGGATTGTTTATCTTGGTTAGACCTTTCGTCAACGTCACGAATCCGCCTCGTGTGTTTTTCACAATCAAGTGCAGGAGATCGATATCTTTAACCAGCGCCAGTTTCATCTTGCCTTCGTAGAGAGCGGCTTGCATTGCAAAGCCATGGACGCTCATAAAATGGACGGAATTGAGAGTGTAGTCGCGTGTCATGGTCTCCCAAAACTTTAAGAAGACTTCGGCAAGCAGCAGCGTGTCGATGAGTAGGTATATGATCATGTAGTCACGCAAAGTCTTGCAGTTTGCTGCATGCCACATTTCGATCACTTAAGCAAAATCAAAGTCCAATATTCCTTTGTCTCGAAGTTGACTGTAGACGGCTTCTTGCGACGGGATGTCAGTTTGGTCCAGTACAGAATCCAATGTGATGGCTTCGTAGCAGAAATGTTTTTTTCGAGTGGTGAGCTCTAGAACCTTGTTTAGTGTAGCCGAGACTTGTGAGATGGAATTTGAAGAGCGGCATGTCATAGCCACTATCTTTAAAGATTTTATGGCGATAAGGTCTAAACTTGAGTTGAGGAACGAGAAAGAGTCGATGAACTTGACACTGTACTTGCTCGTGACATCGTTCAAGGAGACAGAGATGCTGAACATTTCATCTGATTGTTTTGGTAATACATTTATTTTGGAAAATTTTTTGCTGTCTTATCCTTTTAAAATATACCTCATGTCATAGGCCGATGCATTGTGAGCAATACATGGCATCTGACGAAGTTTCTGCGTTATTCCTATGTTACAATTCTAACATAGAGGAGCTATAAAGTTTTCTGTTATTACTTCTTTATTGGGTTCGAAGACCCCCATGACGTAATGGTTATGATGATGTACTCACCGTTTACCGTTTCCTCCATAAGGGTCTCCGCAGCATTCACATGTTTTGCTTCCGCAATATTTTTTTACGTCTTGTTTGGTGAGGACGGCGATGGGGAACAATGGTAATGTTGACATGTATACATTATAATCTAGCATTATATTTTTGATAAGATGTGTCTCCATCTCCTCAAGGGTAACTGTTGTCGAATCGACTACTTTGTGCTTTACAATTTTCCCGTCTTCATCCACAAGAGTATAACTGTACATGCACAACTTGTGTATGGTGACTACATGTTTTCCCTCCTGGGTTGGTTCTCGCACAGATTCACAGTCAAAATAACATACAACAGGGGGTTCCAAGTAGTGTATGTAGGCGCGAAAAACACACTGGAAAAACGAGGCACGAAAAACGCACTGGAAAAACGAGGTGCGAAAAACGCCCTGGAAATAAGGGGCGCGAAAAACGCCCTGGAAATAGGAGGCGCGAAAAACGCCCTGGAAATTGGGGGGCGCGAAAAACGCCCTGGAAATACTTACTACAAATATGATTTGTGAAGGAATTAGATTGGCGATAATTTGGGACTACATATATACTTTTAGTGAAGGATTTAGATAGGCGATAATGTGGGTGTACGAATATGCTTTTAGTGAAGGAATTAGATATATGATGACTACATCTTTGAACCTTTTATCGAATGTATTCGTTAGGATGTATGTTAATTGTTAATGTGTCTAACTCAAGCGCTATATATCTCGGACATTATAGTTTTATGTTACGACAAATTGATCTTGTGGTCAAGTTAGTTACTGATGGTACATAGAGATACCAGGAACGCAGGTTTTTTGTGAGTCGGCCGATGTATTTGTTAGGATGTACGTTATTTGTTAATGTGTCTGACTTAGTCGCTGTATTTCTCGGACATTGTAGTTTTATGTTTATTTTCTTCTATTCTGGTCAAGTGAGTTACTGATGGTACATAGAGACTGCCCGTGACGGGTGGGAAAGAGGGATGGGGGGTGACCGGAGTCAGGCGGTATCCAAACCGCAAATGGTAATTAGCTTGATGATCTTTATAGGTCAACTGTCACACAAAGATCTTAGCTCGAGATATATGGTCCTCTTGGAGAATTGTTTTTCTTACGGTATCTTTTAGATTCCTTTCGGTATCTTATTGCTTTTATTTACGATTGTTTACGTACGGATTAAATAGATGTAGGTTATTAGGTCTTGTCAACGGTATATATGATTGCATTGGAATATTTCGCACGGTATGAAATATATTACCATGTTTGTTATTGATTGATTCATTTGAATATAAATTTTTACTGCTCAATCCTGTTTTTAGGATATTCGATATAGTTATGCAAGAAATATTGGTATATATTAGGAGAAATTAGCTAGTTGTGCTTTATTTGACTCATTTTCGGAGGTTGTTTGAAGGAGTTTTTTAACGGTGAGATGCTTGATGCCAGCTTGATGTTGTATATAGGTTATGAACATTTACAGGTTACAACATGTTCATGTTGACGTGCTTTCATATTTTTTCACGCACAAGTGTTCTCGGGTGGTAGTATTTCTGTGGATTATCGATACGACCGCAATCCTAATTATCTTCGTATTTGTTTTACGGTATTATTTCACATGAGCATTTTACTGTTTTGCTACCCCTAGCTGCTGGTCTGAGGCCTCGGACATGCAAGCAACATACTATAACACGTTGGTTGCAAACAAATGATCTCACTCGGGTATTCGTTGGTCGTTTCGTTTTTTCATTAGTCCCAGCAGTCATTTATTTGTTTCATTGTACAAATGATTATTTTTGTTTGTGTTCTTGGAGAAATTCATGTATTCAGACAGAGACGATTACCGCATTTTCCGTGTCAATATCGGGGTTAACCTTTAAACTGGAGACTCATGCCAGGCTCATTATTGGTTATATCCAGGATGTGACTTTGCTTGATGTTGCTCAGAGACGATGGGTGAATCAGATGCAAGACATGTCTGAAGTATTATACGTGACTGGAATAGGTCTAGAAATTTGTTATAGATTTGAATGGTATCGTAGAAAAAAATAGCGTTATTCCCATGATTTCAGAGTTAATTGTCAGATATTTTGGAGGAATATATGTCTATGAGGTACCAGTCCATTATGCATCTATATGGAATTTTCGTTATTGATCCCCTGCAAATGTATACTATTACATTTAGAAGACGGTTTACTGGATGGAGGGGTCCTAGACCATTTATGTTATGGCTACCCTTCACCTAATGAGATATATTTATCTACGATTGCTGAGGGAGCTGTGTACAACTTCAATTAGCTTGATATCTATCACATTTTCAACGTAAGGCAAGAGGCGTTTTAGTGCATTTTCAATGCTAGTTCATTCGAGTTAAATTTAGGATATTGCAAACAAAGATTTATTGGACATATTATTTTTATTGATAACAGATTTTGACATAATTATATATACATAAATATACATGGGATATCATTTATACGAAAACATAATTTTTTCACACCAAAAATTCGATGTGAGCATCTTCGCGAAACAAAAATAATAACCTCTACCTCTTTCTCTTGTGTTATCTTGATCCTTTGTACCAGTGACAGTCTGTGGGTTCTTTATTAATGACGAATATTTATCCCTCACCTGAAGCTGTCAACTCTTCATATCGGTGTAGGATTTATCATCTGGGTGTGTTTTTTCTCTGATCTATTGGTGTTCGAGACTAATGCCCTTAGTACACATTTTAGATAAACGAGGACCTTTGGGAGAAGTGTATGCAATACTTATAATCCTAGCCTTGTATAAAAACTTTGTTATAGTCTTCAGCGAGCTTTTCATAGATGCTATTTTCAATCACTATTACATGTTTGTGACATCGACTCGTTTCAGATTTTCTTATTGCTATTATCCAAATTTCCATTCATTATATTCCCGCAGATATCAGATATATACCCAATTCTCCTTGCACTCAAACGTTTAGGACAGGATTCTCTCTTCTCATGCTTCATTACCAACATATTTGTAACCAAAGTCAGATATAAATTTGATATTATTATGCAGTTTTACACTTCTTATACTTGACACCCTTTCATTACCCCATTTGATAATTCAGTTTCCTTCAACTTTGGCAGTTTTTTTCTTCACACATTTCAATATCACTGTCACTGATATCCGTTTCACTGAAAGTATCCCACGTTTCCCCTTATTTTCATTATTTTCAATTTTGGTTATATCTTGGGTCTTTTTCCCACCATATCGATTTAGCCATTTTCACCCAATCTTCATACATTCTTAGCTTGAGTGTTAGTGGCACCATACTTCCTTTTACGCTCGCGCTATTTTGAGCACTGTCTTTCTCATTAGATTGGAAACCCAAATCCGGATTATTATGTTCTATTAATACGCCCACACTATCCTTTGAGGTCATATTTCCTCGTTTATTTTCAAGATTAGCATTTTCAAGATAATGCTGTCCTTTCAGATATTGCCAAAGCCCGAATGTGGAGCCTGATTTGCTTAATTTTATCTCCGCACTGCAAATAACACACAATAACACGTCTTTTCATTCCTGTTAAAATACTTCCACATCAAACTGGGCGGCATCTTTCTTCGCCGAAAGCGAATCGCTATCTGAAGGAGTACAGATATGAGTCCAATTTATACATACAGAATCGTTACCTTCACTGCGTTGGCACATGTATTGGCTACCATGTAGGCATTTACACACATTTTGTGCAAAAGGGTTACCATACACTGTCGGATGCATTAATACATTCCCAACCTAACCTAACCCATAGAACAACATCCCTGGCTGTTGATACAAGATATTTCATCTGCATCAGCTTCATACTATGTTATGTTAAAAGAAGTAATCATCCTATCCAATCCTAACCTAACTGATGTACGGTATTCAGTCATTGTTTTATACAATGCATAATACATTTCTCCACTTGTCTCTACATTTTGATCTATCCTTTGCAGTTTTGACACCTAATTATTTTTACTTCGCAATCAATCTCGACTCATATATATTACCAGAGAAGTCAGATTTTCTCAATCTTAGATGGATTGTATGTTACAAGTAATTCAAATTTGTTTCCATAATATAAATGACCTCTTCATCTCATACTAGGTCTAACACATTTTCTTCAATATCTCCTGACACCTCATCCATTGACGACTTGCACAGTTGATCTACCTTTTTTATTTTCATTAATTTTTTCAAACTCTTCACGCTGACAGCGTTTCAAATGTCTCCACACGTTACTCGTCGATTTATGTTTATTCAATTTTATTTATTTCTGGCATAGTTTACAGACCCCCATCACCCCTTCTTTTTTGAACAATCGAGGACTCAAGCTATAACCCATCCTTCCACAACAGAATCCCAATATTGACTGAATATTTTTTTCATCGGACT
Organism: Gammarus roeselii; assembly: GCA_016164225.1. Lineage (NCBI taxonomy): Eukaryota > Metazoa > Arthropoda > Malacostraca > Amphipoda > Gammaridae > Gammarus > Gammarus roeselii. The sequence goes on from SDVV010024442.1 coordinate 11,727, forward strand.
CCAATTTATATCTCACCATTCTGTCACACATAAACAGCATTTACCCCGAGATAGGTTTATGGGTAGCGTTACAACCCTTAAAATATATTCACCTACCGTATTCAACAATTTCATTGCTTCCTTCGACCAACGCAATGTATGCAATTTCATTGCTTAACCTTTGAGTTGTAGGATATTATAAACCACTGATTTAGGATTTACATTCTTTTATTAGTATCATTTACAGATCTTGCTGACATCATTAACTACTTCTAACTCGTTTTTTTCGATTACAGCATGACTCGTACAGCCACCCATACCCATCATCACGATGTTTAAGTTTCCTCTCAAAATCTATCATATAATCCACCATATCATTGTTGCGAACACCAAAAGCTGTTCCGTGCCCTTGAGTCCACAAATGTAATTCTTCTTCTTCTTGAACTTTAATTATTCGAATCTTCTCAAATTCAATGTCATTCTGTTTTTCATCAATGAGGAATTCTTTCATACGTTCAAGGTTTTCTTTGGTTTTTAGGAAAAAAACGTTCCCCACCACTTCAGCTTTATTACAATCATGATGATTTTCCACTCGGATCATATCAATTTCGAGAGTTGCTTTCTTATTACCCTTGAAGTTTGTTACATACGACTGAAACCCGTCAATGTCAGTTACCCAGAGTCGACTTCCTTTTTCCTTCATCCATATATGAATGTTATCCCCCACTCTTTTGATTCTTGTTTTACCCATTCTGAGTTATCTGATATCTTCATCACTTGTCAATATATCCTCGATCCGACTCATATCATCTTCGGAGATTTCTTCTTCCAAAACACGTAAACTAATTTTTGTCACTTGAACATCCATTTATATCTATTTGA
>SDVV010024443.1:0-12587 GCA_016164225.1 Gammarus roeselii
TGTTTAGCCCAACAGACACTGAAGAACAAGATTATACAGTGTTAGCAATTGCTGGCCAACAGTTGCCATAATCTGCTCTACGTCCATAGAGATCCATTTATGACTATATAGGGATGAATGGTCATAATTGAAAAAAGTGGACAGCTATGATTCAAAAAGGAAGGTTCCTTCGAAGTTCCACGTTTGGTTCTCTCACTCCAAGGCTGTTTTAGTGACCTTCAATCTTAATAGTGCTACAACAAGGACTCTCTATGCGCTTTCTATCTTATGATGCATAAACTGAACGGAAACCAGAACGCCGACTGCATAAGACTCGAGGATTAAATAAAATAATTAGTGGGTGTTGTGAATAAAGATGAGTTTACATATTTCCATGAACGAATTCAATAATGGTTAGTGACTCATAACGTTATTTGTCAACCAAAGGAATTCAGAGATAAGTTGTCAATTTTGGTAGGGTGTTAGTTAAAGAGTGATTGTTTCCCAAACAAAAGTTAAACAAAATTAAACCCATCATCTCTGATACCAGGTAAATATTAAATGAAAGAGGGCGTGTGTGTTTTCATATGAAAAACTGCTCAGCACTACAACTCGGCCTCGAAATGAGCAGCCAAATTGATGTTGCAAAGTATTTTTCTACTGTGGAAGCTCACGATCACTCGCCTGACACCTTCACTGGTTTAACGTTGAGCAGCATCAACACACAATCCATATTGATGAGGGGTATTGACGGTCCAGAATTTTGAATTTCGATAATTTGGATGCGGCAACTTGTCGAATGGAAGATGTAGGATTTTTCTGAATATCTTTACTTACATGTTGATTGTCAATACGATTGGAAAAATGCGACTGATATTCTTCTTCTTTCGTCCTCTGATGTTGAATTTCTCTCTGAATTTTTAGGTAAACTCTGTTTGAGAGTAAGCCTTTCCCTCTTCGCGAGTGATGCATGTAGTTTGTTCACTGGTGAACAGTTCTGAATGAGGCAAGATGTGTCGATTGTTATCCTGGCATGAAATAACACCCAACATTTCACATTATTTATTTAATCAGTAAATGTGGTTATTTGTTTAATGTACCGTATCATAAATAAGATAGCATATTTCTTTTTAATAAATAGGTCATGTATTCATTGATTGAAATACTGTTTCAAAATATAAACTATTGAATATAAATAACAAAAAGCAAACTTGCCGTGGAGTAATACAGCCGAACAAAACTTTTTAAATGAGCTAGCTTCAAAAAGCGTTCTTGGATCGCGTCTTCCGTATTTATTCTCGAATTCACATTACAGTTCCTGCTGTTGCTGTTAGTGTGTTGCATCTACCTTAAGTTTCCTCAAGTATCACACCGGCACAAAGAGAGTATCTCAATAATGAAATAGGTACAGATAGACGCTTCCTCTCCACCAAAACCGCTCAGTGCTACTGAGTAGGATTCGTGCTTCAACCCAAACAATTACTGATATTTGAAGAAAATATAGTCTATGGGGATTAAAAAAATATAGTTTCCGCAACAGTTTTGATTCCGAACTACATTCATGTGCTCTAATTTATGTGTACATTTGAGCAGGAATGTGTGATAATTTTTATCATGTTCGAAGTTCGCAATTCGCTCTTCATTTCAAGGATCCATGAAATGAAGTTCAAATCCCTTAAGTGATTTATGTTAATGTTTCACGGTTTGTCCGTAATAATTTATGTTATGAGGATCGCAAATGAGCTGTCCTTGATTTAAGGGTAAAAGTGGTGTCAGTACCGGTCTGCGTGAGCGCAGGTGATAGCCTCAAATGCCATTAGTGGGGTTTGAACAAACTGATCAATCACAGCTGCGGCAGTTGGGAGCGCATAGATTCGTTCTCGGGTATTTTCAGAATTTCATGAAAATGACCCATAGATCACTAACGCTTTCAGCTCTTCAAATGAACTTCTTGTCTCGCACGATAGTGAAATGCTCAGGAATCATTTTTTTTCCGTTATGTTTAAAATTTTAGTATCGAATTCTTGCTTTTGTGTACCATCTTCATCGTCTACAATGATAACATGACAACCATATTTATTGTCATTAATAAAAAAGAATGCGTCCAACTAGTTTTCGGAAGGTTTCAGTACCGGTTCATTAGGATACAAATATGTATTGTTTTTTATGACACGACATCATTCGGAACAAATATTTATAACAGAATAATACCATTCAACTTCTCCCAGCTGCTGTGATTAACCCAATCACTACATCATTATCATGATGAGTAATGCCTTTGTCCTTAATGGACGAACGTCCACTGCTAATCACAATCATACACAATCAACCACAGTCATCCCTCGCAAAGTTCCTTGCTCAACTCGCCCTCCGGGGATCGCCTCATGACACTCCCAATCATCCTTCGCATGGATCCTTGCTCAACTCGCCCTGATGGTAGATGCCCAACCGCAAAAATCTTCCAGGTCTGCTTGTTTTATTTTCTCCGCTGTGGAGATAAATGGGAGTTCCCGGGTTGTTTTTTCCTTGACATGGCTATTAGCAATTAATTTTACGCTGCCTGTGGACTAACCGCGACAGGGTGGGCGCCGAAAATGCATACATCTAATAGTCACAATTTTTTTTCGTTCAATAAGGAAGAAATGAAAACAACGCTCATTCGAATATTTCGTCCTATTGTTTCTTTTCCCGATACAGTCATCCATTTAAATGACTCCCGTCAACTGCAATACCCTTTTCAATACGATGGTCAAAATATCAGACGAGACAATGACTTTAATCACCCCTTTCTTGAAAGATGCCGGATCTGGTATGAATACACGATCCTTGACTTAACGCTGGAGGAAGTAGTCGAGCGGCGTAAGATGAGGTGATCTCGGTGGCCATGTGGAATACTTGGTGTAATTTTCTGACTTTCATATGAAAGAATGTCAGTGGATCATGTGAGGTGTGCATCTTGGCTTCAGCTAGTTGTAACCTCATCTTTGATGCCCTCTTACGTCTCTGTTATGTCAGAATTGATGTCACCGGTTTTAAACCTTATCGATTCGATCAACAGTGAAATTCACTGGAAAGTTGTCATGTTTTCGGGCCGTAGAATTGAGAAGTGCCTTACAGCTGACGGCGATCATTTTGAAGGATATCGTTACCTGAAAATTAAACTGGAAACAGTTTTATTTCGAATGCTCTTTACCATCTTTATTACGAAAAAAGTGCATTGATTCTAAAATAAATGCGTTTTTGACGGCCACCTTGTATATCCAGATTTTTTCTTACTTGCATCCTGGTTTGTCCTTGTTAACATTGGTCATGCTATATAAAGAGAGCGGAGCACAACTCACCACCCAGCCTAGCAGGTGGCATCCCCTCAATGCCTAATATTTCTGGAGTCATCCACCTGATTGTCAGGCATTTCATCGAATGCCTTGCCTCGGCCCGTTACTCTCACAGAAGGTGGTAAGTAGCAATATCACCGTGATCAGAATTACTCGTTCGTGAAGGACTTCAGTACCCAAACTTATTATAAAATATGCAGAGTATTTTATTGTAACTAAATGAGTGCTTTCGTACACATTTAATCGAAAGTTTCACGATGTTCATTTTATCTCCTATGAGAAATTACTGCAACCACTGGTGTATTGCACCTTGATATATCTCATTATTATTGTAACATAGCTTTCTATTATTCTGGTGCACTTTTAACGTTGCATCTCCTAATCAAATAGTTAAATCACAATCCAGTTTTAATCCTGAGGGTGATTCATGAACGTGTGCAAAGCAGTCTTGCCAGTTAAAATATGCAACATTTCTACGACTACAACCCATAATGATCAACTATGCAATACAAGTTATTAGCTTGATTGGAATCCTCTCTCGAAATGATATTTTATTTCTTTTAAATGTTGAAACCGAATAAACCTTTCTTTAGCAAAATTTTGAGCAAGAAATTTCGTGATAACTGTTACTATGATATGTGAACCCATCCTCTCCAGCCCCTGCATCTGTTTAGCGCCCTTGGCCAACATTGAGTCCTCACCCTAGGCCGGCCATGCAGGATTATGTTAATTGAGTTTCCATGTGTTTTGGGATTGCTTCATTTGCAATCTCACCGGAGGAAAAAGTGACTATCGGTGTTGGTTGGTGTTTCCTCATAGTCAGCCTGTTTCTTATTCGACAGTCATCCAATTTGTGTCTTTTATAGGTGACACACTCATTTATTGGGTTGAGGAGCCAGATGCTTATAAATTGCAAGGTTGACTATTGACGTATGCTTAAGAAGGTTGCTAGGGTGCTGTGCCGAAAGTGTGCCGCTGGTTGTGTTGATGTGGCCAGGGGGTTTCTATCTAAACCTGACAGATAATCAAGTTGCTAATATAAGTGTGATGTCTATGTCTATCCCTATTCTACTTGAATTTATAGGACTATTTGACAGTTCATTTTATCTCAAAAATTCACTCTAGTAGCTAATTAACATTTCATTAGTAATTATCAAATAACTTCAAGTGAAGAAAAAACAGATACCACTAATGTGCCCAGATTTTGAATCTACTATGCATAATGTAACGTAAACTCTGATGAAATAGGCCTGTAGCGGGTATACTACTGATTAGTAGTATACTCGCTAGTTATTCTATAGTTGAATCTAAGGCTCTGACGGCAAAATATTTTACAATAATTACTCAAAGTGTTTGACCAACTTATTTCCAACGTTAAGAGATTAGCTAATAAGAAGTGATCGAAGTTTGTACATGAGTCATCGAATTACTCTGCAATTACTTGTGAAGTCACAAGGGAATTTCTACCGAACCAGAAAACCTTAACAAATATTGGGATTAGGGTAACAAATTTGATGTAACAAATCCAGATGCGAAGCCGATTCCCCACAACGGACGTGATTATGACGGCAAGTCTCATCTCATGCTACTAGCATGCACTCACTCACGAACAAGAACTTAGCCTCCTAGCACTGAAGAGTCCGTCCCGGAGACCACGACGCACATTCTTTCATATGAATATCAGAAAATCACACAATATAGTCCACATGGCCAACAATATCACCTGATTTTTCCCCGCTCGACTACTTCCTCCGACGTTGAGTCAAGGATCGTGTATATATATATCAGATCCGGTGTCTTTCAAGAAAGAGGTGAGTGAAGTCATCGCCTCGATCAACAGTGGAATGCTCGGGAAAGTCGTCTGATATTTTGACCATCGTATTGAAAGGGTATTGCAATCTACGGGAGTCATTTCAATGGACGACGTTATATTCAATGAGCGTTGTTTTCTTTTCTTCCGTATTGAACGAAAAATAAATGTTAGTATTAAATGTACACATTTTCGGCTCCCACCCTGTCGCAGAATATCCACAGGCAGCGTATAATTATTTGTCAATAGCTTTGTCTAGAAAGAAAACAACCATTCCGGGAACTCCCATCTATCTCCACAAGCTATTTCACCCAAGAGAGGCAAAAAATATGTTTTCCTTAACGGCGGAGAAAATGAAACCAGCATACCTGGAAAATTCTTGCGGTTGGACAATTACCACCATGGCGAGTTGAGCAAGGTTCCATGCGGAGGATGATTGAGAGTGCCATGGGTCGATCCCCAGACGGCGAGTCGGGCTAGGAACTGTGCGAGTAATGATTGTGGTTGATTGGGTGTGATTGTGAGTGGCAGTGGACGTTCTTTCATTAAGAACAAAGGCATTACTCACCAAGATAATGTTTGTAGTGATTGGGTTAACACAGAAGCTGGCAGCTGTTGAATGGTTGTATTCTGTTATAAATATTTTCTTCGAATGATGCAGTATCATAAAAAAACGTACATATTCATACTTTAATGAACCCGGACTGAAACTTTCTGAAAAAACGAGTATAACGCATTCTCTGTTATTAATAAAAAAAATATGGTTGTCATGATATTACTGTGGATGATGGAGATGGTAAACCAAAATAAATAAAAAATATTGCCTCCTAAGCATTTCATTATCCTGTGAGACAAGAAGTTAATTTGAAGGGCTAAAAGCGTTAGTGATCTATGTGTTATTTCCATGAAATTCTGAAAATACCCGATAACGAATCTATGCGTCATAGCTCCCAACTGCCGCAGCCAAAGCAGACCAAAAGTGATGAATCCATAGTGGGCTATGGACTAGCGCAACCCTCTTCCCTCTATTATTAGGCTGTGATTGGTCAGTTAGTTCGGTATTGACACCACTCTGAACCTCAAATCAGAGACAGCTCAGTTGCGATCCTTATAACATAAATTATTCCGGGGAAAACAGTTGGGTAGGAAAAGTTTCATTAAAGTGATAACCAGTAAAATGGTACGACTGATGGCTGATTCTGACGTGGGCTGAAACAGAGTTTAGACAGAATGTCTGTGGCAGATATGACGGTGGCTGGTGTGACTGAGGAACGCAATGCATGTTCGATGTTAAAAAATGGTACCGTTGGTAGGTAGTCAGAACAACTTGTGGGTGATTAGGCTGTTGGCGGAGATGAAAGGGGCTGATCTGACGTTAGCTATAAAAAAAATTTGCTCCAGGGATAGCGACCCGATAAAAATTATCACACATTTCTGCATAGTAGATTCAGCATCTAGGCACATTAGCGGTATTTGTTTTCACTTCACTTGAAGTTATTCGATAATTACTTATGAAATGTTAGTTAGCTATTGGAGTAGATTGTTAAGATAAAAGAAACTGTAAAATAGTCCTATAATTTCAAGTAGAAGAGGGATGGACACATAATTACTACACATTAATGTAGTTCGGAACCGAAACTGTTGCGGAAACTCTAGTTTTCCCATCTCCATGGACTATATTTTCTTCAAATATCAGTACTTGTTTGAGTCGTACTACGAAAGCTACTCAGTAGCACTGAGCGGTTTTGGTGGAGAGGAAGAGTTCCATCTGCATCTACTTCATTGTTGAGCTACTCTCTTTGTGCCGGTGTGATATTTGAGGAAACATGAGGTAAATGCATCACACCAACAACAACAGCAGGAACTGCAATGTGAATTCGTGAATAAATACGAAAGACGCGCTTCTAGAACGCTTATTTGGAACTAGCAACAATAAAAAAGTTTTGTTCGGCCGTATTACTCCACGATTAATTCGCTTACTGTTCTTTATGTTTAATAGTTTATAATATGAAACACTATTTCCATCAATGAATACAAGACCTATTATATTAAAATAAAATATGATATCTTATCTATGATACGGTACATCTTACAAATAACCACATTTTCTGGTTAAATGAACAATGTGAAATGTTGGGTGTTATTTTATGCCTGGATAAAAATCCGCATATTTTGTTAACAAACTACGTGGATCACTCGCGAAGAGAGAAAGACTTCCTCGCCAACAGAGTTTAAATGAAAATTCAGGGAGAGATTGAGCATCAGAGGACGAGAGAAGGTGAATATCAGTCAAATTTTTTCAATCGTGTCGACAATCAACATGTAAGTAAAACTATTCAGGAAGATCCTACATTTTCCATTCGGCAAGTTGCTAGAAAACTTTATTTCAGCAGGTATAATTATCATCAAATTCAGCGTACGTCACTTTTATTGAAGCCGCATAAAGTTCACACGGGCCAAGAACTTAGTGAAATAAAGGTTTCCTATTTTGTTCTGGTTATCAGATTCTAACAGTGATCTACAAAAAAAAATATGTTCTCCAACGAAAAATGATTTTTCATACGCCGCATCCAAATCATCTAAACTGTCCAAAGTAAACCAAAGAAGGTGTCGGGGGAACGATCGCGAGCTTCCACCGTAGATAAAGACTTTGCACCATCAATTTGGCTGATTGTTTTGTGGCCGAGTTTTAGTGCTGAGCAGTTTTTTCATAATAAAACATACAAGCCCTTTTTCATTTAATATTTGCCTGATATTAGAGCCGATGAATATAATTTTGTTTAACTTACGTTTGAAGAACGATCACTCTTTAACTAACACCCTGCCTAAATTTAAAAATTACCTCTGAATTCCTTCGGTTGACAGATATCGTTATAGGTCACTGGCCATTTTTGAATTCGCTCATGGAAATATGTGAAATCATGTTTATTAAAAGCACCTAATAATTAATTTTTTAATCCTCGAGTCTTATAAAGTCGGCGTTCTGGTTTCCATCCAGCTTATGCACCATAAGATAGAAAACGCATAGAGAGGCCTTGTTGTAGCACTATTAAGATTGAGGGACACTAAAACTGAATTGAAGTGAAGCAACCAAATGGGGAATTTCGAAGGAAACTTCCTTTTTGAATCATAGCTGTCCACTTTTTTCAATTATAGCTATACATCCATGTAGTCATGAAAGGTTCTCTATGGAAGTAGAGCGAATTATGACAACTGTTGACCAGCAATTGCTAACACTGTATAATCTTGTTCTTTAATGTCTGTTGGGCTAAACAACCTAATGACTGCATTTGCATCAAATGAATAGACGACTAACAATCGGTATGTACATTAAACTGAGAATTGAGTGAATAATGTTCCTAATACTCGATGTGCGGATGTTCGGAATGTATATACAACAACAGACAAATGTCTCTTTCAGTTAAGTATTTTTATTTAATCGCCAACTGAGATGATATGTTGTACAATTTGGACACGTTATACAGACACAGATACCAGGCCGATACTTCAAAAACGGTGGTAGCCGACGGCAAGGTGCCCTTCACACTCACACTCAGGTCATGAGACCCCGCAATACACCTCGAGTCATGAATGAGGTCGAGGTCATTGTTGGCTGCAGGGCTCAACATTGGGACTAGTTCACCCCTGAATGTTATGATGACCGCGTCCCTCCCCGCTCAAGACCTTCTCATCTCTCAGCGAGCTGCCAAAGGCGTGAAAGCACATCAGGGCAGCGTCAAAAATCATCCATTTACAATCGTTCTCTACTCACGCTTATTCATTGCACACTCCCTTGCTATCTCCACACTCAAATCTCTTCTTTCTAACACCAGTTCCCACCATCCATCCACCCATATTTCGGTCTTCCGATAGACCTACGTCCACTCGGCTCTGCCTCTTACGACTATTCATCAATCTCCTTTCATCCTTCCTCACCATGTGTCCGAACCATCCCAACTACATCCTCTAGCTTGTTCACCATCCCCGTTCTAACTCGCTCAACATCGTTATCGATCTCGTTTCCCAGCGTCAAATCAGTCATGCTCCTCAGAAATTTTATCTCGGTGACATTCAACTTTGTTCTCTCTTCTGCTCTCACCTCCCAAGTCGCAGCCCCGTAGAGCACAGTTTAGACAGCTACACCCTCATACAGGCCTCTCTTCGCTTCCATCCAAACGTCCTACAGCTCATTATTTTCTTCATTGCACCCACCACTTTAGGCCCTTCCTTCACTCGCGACTTCACTTCAGTTCTCACTAGTTCAGTCTTCTCAACATGGGAGCCCAAATACTTCAAACACTAATTCTGCTCCCATCGGCATTGCTCGACCATCTCTTTACGTTACTTTTACCCACGTTCACTCGAGGCTGTCTTTTCTTACGCCAAAATCTACCAAACTCAGAACTAGCCTACACAGCTGCTCCTCTGGATCTGCCAACAGTCCCGTATCATCCATCAATAGTAACTGGTTCAACTGCCAACTCCGCCTCATCGTTTTCAACAGCTCCAAGCCCCGAGTCAATACACTAGCGTTCACCTCTCAGACCACTCCATCCGTGTAGAGATTGTACAGGCAGGGAGACATGACACAACCTTGTCTCATACCCACTTTCACTGTAAACCAATCACTCACCTCACTCCCCTCTCTGACACATGCTCCGCTGTCAATATAGAAACTCTGAACTGATTTCAACAGATTTCCAACCACTCCATACAAACGCAACACCCTCCAATGGACCTTTTACAAATCCATGAAGGCCAAAAACACATTATTTTGCTTTGCACAGTACTTCTCACAGACCTGTCTTACTGCGGTAATTTGACCGGCACACCCACCACCACTTCTTAAGCCACACTGTTCCTCTCCAATTGCGCACCCGTACAGTTTGTAATCCTTCTGATCAGAATTCGCACGTACAGCATACCGACCACACATGATAAACTGATACCTCTTGAGTGGCAGCACTCGATTTTATCTCCTATGTCCTTGCACAGCTGAACAATGCAAGCACTGCGCAACTCAACCGGCACCACGATCGCCCCAAAACACAGCCTCACTAGTCTTTCGAAATCGTTACCCCACCCTTTTTCATGCAATCGGTCGCAACGGGACCAAACCAAGAGCTTTCCCTGATTTCATCACCTCTACCGTCTCCTGCACCTCTTCCCTTGTAATGGCAGCAACAAGTTTCTCCAAAACCGGCATCCTTGCACCACCACCCACAACCACTATGTCCGCCTCTCTGTCACCTTCGACATTCATCAACTCATCAAAATACTCGGCCTACCTTTCCCGTACACCAGTACTCTTCGTCAACAACTGGCCGTTTTCATTTTCCAACGACTGCTCCATCCCGGAGGCCGTGAAAGATGAAGAAGTTAATATGAACATGATGTGGTTTGAAGTGGTCTATTCAGTAGAAGTCATGTTTTGTCGCTAATATGTGAATCTCATCACCGTCTATTAGAAGGAAGAGGCTATTGTAGGAGTGTACTCAAGGTTTTTATAACGAAAGTTTTAAAGAATCTACGAGTCGGTAATATTCGATCCAATACAAATTTGAATTTAATTTTGTTTTCGTTCATCAAAGGCAAATGGGTTATGCCTCAGAGGGTGAAAACGATTGCTTACAAACCCTGTAAGAAAATCTCGTCAATTTACGGGTGGGGTCCGGCGGCTGCTGTTGACAGGGGCCGCCTGTAAAGATATGTTGATATGTGTTATGATGAATTGCGGCGCACATACTCAAAACGGAGACCGAAGTTACGGTTTGTATTCATTTTATTTAACGTCTGACATCAATACGTGCGTTTGAGGTGTTTATACACGCTTTGAGATGATAACATGTCACAGTACATCTGAAAACGAACAGTGAAATGAAGCAGAAAGGAATAGCTACGGAATAGTCTTTCCTTCCTTCCCCAAAATAATTCCAGTCACGGAATTAATTTGTGACTTCTTTTGTAATTTAAAGAATTAATAGCCAAATTAGCTCATCTGGGAAAGTTGCAACAACCGCATTGAGAGGTGATCTAATTTGCATATTATCCAGAGCATCGATGCCGTCTGGACTTAATAATTGATTACACTTTTCGAACTGTTCTATCTAACTCATTGCCACGTCAACCCTTACGCTAAAATCAGATGTTAACAAAAGGGAAGATGCATGCAAACTTACTGCTCGAAAGAAAATAGTGGCATTTCACATGTTCGAGGTATGAGAACATACGTAATCGTTTGGCCAGTTATTTTATGAAGAAACGAGGCTGCATTGTACAACAAGCTTCGTTGTGAGAGTGCGAAGTACAGTTTCCTTCTTATAATAAGAAAAAGGGATATCACTGCGTTAAAGAAAAGAATATTATTCCATAAACTCCTTCAATTTGGTAGCGATCTCTGTATAGTACGCTGTTTTCAGAGCATGGTAGTGACCTGTATTTTAATTAAAGAAAAAAGGACACCATTAAAGGATCATCTGAAACAAGCAACGGAACCGAATTTTCTTTTGCTGCTGAACATTGATTTAATATGACATCAATGATTAATAATCGATTGATAACAAATCAGCCAGGGCAGCAAACTAGTCCCCAACAGCATATATAGTCTAAACAGGTAAACAAGCCCTATATGCGTGATTAGTGGTGGTTGAATCACCTAAAATTAAGATCACTCGATTATTTTTTGGGTGTATTTGAATACATTTTTTGGTCATTTATATACATTTTTGAGCTACAGGACATGCGAGGCTCCTATAAAAGGAGTATCTCGCCACTCTATCGACAGATTCTCTTTATCATATTACGAAACATTTACCAATGCACATTTTACGATTGAACTCGATACTATTCCATCGGACATATCCTCCGCCCAACATTTTACAGAAACAAGCAGGAATGAAGCACGGAGCAATTTCAACGCTGTCATCTCATATAAATTTGACTGAACTAGACGCTAGAGACCACCTTCCTCTCCACAACCCACCCTATTTCTACACCGAACCCACCTCTGTGCAACACATTCTTTTGAAACTCCATACATAATGACAATATCGGCGAACACAAATTTGAAGTCGCCTAAAAATATTACAATCCCATTTGAAACATCATCAAATGTTCATCTATTTTATGATATGATTAGATCATAGTCATATTCAGTGGTTCCTATATACAAACATTTCTCATATGCTATGTCGATATCCGTTCAAAATGTTGAAATATTCATTTATAGCTTACCACAAGGAGTTTTTTTGAAAGACTTATGCGTTTGATTTGAATTTTCTGATCACATTCGCGCTTGTGTAGACCAGGGAAGTTCGGATTTTTTCGAAGTGTTAATATTTTGAACGATGCAACCTCCTTTCTTTATTGTTGCCTACTGACGATAAATTATCTCTATGTTAAGCTGCATTAATCACGGATGGTTTCAGGGTAAGATGAGAAACTAAAATTTTCATGATAAATTG
>SDVV010024444.1:0-12586 GCA_016164225.1 Gammarus roeselii
CTGTTCTTGAGCATGTTCGAATCCACCACCACCATCCCTCTCAACATTGAGACACCATCTAATCGTTTTACTCTGACGATACATATGTTTTCTATGTTGCTACCGATCACAATTATCTTTGCCAATTACCATAAGTGGTAACTAGCGTTTCGTCTATTTCTATGTATTAAATGTTCCTGTTCGTTTTATTATAATTAAAATACAAACTCAGTTTTTTTCGAGGAACGATAGGCAGCTTCTAACTTTGACAAATGTTAACTCGATTTTAATATCACTCATTGAACTGGTTCTACCAATTACCGTACCATTTTTGATGATACAATCATTGCCTAATAAGCTAATACTCTACCTTGTCTCCTATAACGGAAGTATATTCATCCGACTTGTGTACTCCAGCATTGGATTATTATGATTCATTGATACTTAGCTGTAACTGGTTATTATATCTCCACACCAATCAACAATTGCCCCTGCCAATTACCGTTGATTGAGACATCTATTTCAATGTCTCAATCCTTTTAAAGTGTACTCTGTCTGTCGATGAATAATAGGTAGCCGCTCTCTCGCACAAAAGTAAATTCGATACAAATATAAATAAATTAATGAATTCTACCAATTACCGCACCATTTTTAAGTTGCAATCGCCATCATAAAAGGTAACATTGTACTCTATTCTTCTCTTGGAGAACTCCGTCTATCTGAGCTTTTTTACTCCCCCACTGAATTATACTGATTGTCGTCCATATATGTATGTAGGTATGTACGCGTATATGTGTGTATTTGTATGTGTACATGTATATGTATTTGTATATATATGTACGTGCATGTATATGTTTATTAGTATGAATATATAGGTGTTGGTATTTATTTAATGGTATATTGTGTATTCCATTCGGTTCCATGAAGGACAAGCCAACCGTCTACTAGAGATGAGCTGCATTGTATTCATTAATCTTGGATTCATCAATCCCATGCTCATGAGTTTCTCACTTAAAAATATAGCATACATTGTGAAAACTGTTTTGCAACACGAAGTAGCTACAAATCAGCCGCCGACAGGAGATGTGCTGTCACAAATTCATTTTTATTTCTCGCTTTGCTAATTCAAACACGGCATTTAAAAAAATAAGTTTGATGTGTTAGACCTAAGTATTGAAAACCCATTGCTAGACGATGGTGATAAAAGATTTAATAATAATAATAATAATAATTTTTGATCTCTCCACTCCAATCTGAACTTTCTTCATTGTTTGACTTGGTATTGGTGAAGTACGAAGATATAAAATTGTGCGCATCCGTGGTAAATCGACTTTGATTCATCGCTGATTCGGGCAAAAATTGCTGGTACCCAGCATAACACTGCACTACGAACATCCCGTTCTACGTAAAATGTAACACGATCTCTATGTGATGTCCGAGACGGGTCAGGCATTCGAATTCTGCTGCATCCCCGGGCACGCGGGGATAACAGGAAAGGAACTTGCGGACTCGCTTGCTAATGGCGTCTACTCACCAAGAACATTTTTTTTGCAAAACATTACCAGGACTGGTTCCCTATCATCAATTGCCATATAAAATCCCGATGGGATGAAATGTGGCAACAAAGTGGACAAAAAATGCTTCCAGTCAAACCCTCAGTCGGAGAATGGGAATCAAAGTTCACCAACAGAAAATACCATGTGTTTATCAACCGCTTGTGCAAGGGACACATGTGGATAACCCACAACCACCTGATGGATGTCTACGTCGGACCAAACGCGCCACCATTGCCCCTGTGGCCACCAAGTGGCTATCAGCGTGAAACACTTACTGATGGATTGCAACGCACTCGCGGCAGCCCGACGAACGTTCTTAAATTCCCCGTGCAACCTACAAAGCCTACTCAATGACCCAACCTACCGGAAAAAGCTTATCGCTTTCGGAAAACACTCCGGACTATACGAAGCTGTCTAAACCTCTAACACCTGTGCAAGTACCGATGTGGTCTCTCCACCTCATTACGCACAGAGATAACAATACATTTACGAAGATGCACGTTAACTTTTTACTTTCTTGTACGCGCTAGTACGCAAATATGCCACAATTTAAATATGTATTTGATTTCACCTTGACAAGACTAATCTTTTCGCATGCGAGGCCGTGCGAACTTACCTGAATCATTAACGGTCGCGCTCTACGGAGGAGCCTATTATGGCTCACTTTGAGGCTCCGGTGGAAATGAGGCTCAAATCAAATCGAATCAAAATATACATACATACGTTTTAGTCTAAAGTGGAGCTAGACGAGGGTTGAGAGTCAACCCTCGTCTAGGACTCCTGCGAACGGCCAAGGCTTGAACAAACAAATCTGCCGCACCAGAGGCAGGCACTGCCGCTGAGCACTACCAGCTCTTCCATTGCGGAAACATTTGTAATGAATGGTGTTAATGAGCCTTTCAATAAACAATGCATTGACAATACCTGTGCCACTGATTACTGTGTTATCTGCTTATATGCTCCCGTATATACAATAACTACATAATTTCCACCTAGGAAAATTTATGAGTTCTTTTTGTTAAGGTGCATATATACGAGGAGGTAAACCATATTACAGCTTTATACCAGAATCGGAGATACATTTAGAGACCAACGGATAGTGTATATTTTTCGATAAAAAAATGAAATAATCCATTATTACGGTATGCTTTAGCGTACATACTTACCACAAACAAACAAATAACTACATTTGAAATGTTATTGTTTCTGCCCGGACTACATAGCGGAAACAATAACAGTTTCACCACTGCACCAAGGATGACCCATGGTGCAGTGGAGGAGAGAGTGCTGACGGATTTTGGGCTGATTTCGAGGAGAGTGGTTTGGAGGCTGCTGGATGTGCGGGTGTTGAAAGGGGAGTGTGGAGGAGTGTCTGGCCACCTGCTGGTGGGCGGACACTCCTGTGGGTGTTGAACGGGGAGCAGGCGTTGAGAGAGGAGTATGATTGAGTGAGAGGTGAGGACCTGCTAAATATCGAGGAAGAGTGTGAGACAATCAGAGATACTTTATTGAGATATGCAAAAAATGTGTGCGGTGTTAGCCGTGAGGGCGGGTGCAGATGGAAGAGCTGGAACGAGAATGTCAGATTGGCGGTGGAGCAGAAAAGAAGAGCCTTTGAGGTGTGGTTGAAGCGAGATCGGTGGTGGCCTAGGACACCTATAAAAATAAAATGAAGGAAAAGAGTGAGGCGGGTGGTGAGGAGAGCAAAAAGGGTCGCAAATGGCTGTGCGAGAATTTTGAGGAGAACAAAAAGAAGTTCTGGAGAGAGGGAAAGATGTATTCATAATGAGTCGGTCCGATGGACACAACGGAAGACCTGAAAAGAAGAAGGTGTGAAAGATGAAAATGGCCAGTTTCTGTTGGAAGGTGGTGATGTACGGAAAAGGTGGGCCGAGTATTTTGACGAGTTGTTGAATGTCGAGGATGTCAGAGAGGCTGACATTGTTGCTGTGGGTGATGTTGTACAGATGCCGGTTTGGGAGAGAAACTTAATTGTTGTGGACATTACTAGTGAAAAAGGTGCAGGAGGCGGTGGAGGTGATGAAAGCCTTGAATGCCCCTTGTTGGATGACGACTGAGTGTCTGAAAAGGGGTGGAGTAATGATTGTCCAATGGCTGGTCAGGCTACTTAATCTGTGTTTTGTGTCGGGCATTGTTCCGCTGTGCAAGGGCATAGGAGATAAAAATGAATGTTGCGACTTAATAGGTATCAGTTTGTTATGTGTGTCGTTAAGATGTACAGGAGAGTGTTGATCAAAATAATTAAAGACTGTACGTATGGCCGAATTGGCGAAAAGCAGTGTGGGTTTAGGAGTGATAGAATGTGTGCCGATCAGATCTTGCATTAAGACAAGTTTGTGAGAAGTACCTTGCGAAGGAAACGATGTCTTCTGGGCCTTTATGAATTTGGCAAAGGCCTACGACAGGGTTGACAGGGAAGCGCTATGGAGGGTGTTGCGTTTGTATGAAGTGGGTGAAAATGTTGAGAGCGGTTCAGAGTTTCTATGTTGGCAGCAAAACATGTGTCAGAGTGGGGAGCAAGGTGAGTGATTGGTTCAGAGTGAAAGTGAGTCTGAGACAAGAGTGTCTCGCTGGTGGATCGAGTGGTCATGGAGGTGAACGCAAGAGCAATGGGTCGTGGCTTCGAGCTGTTGAATTCGAATGGGCGTGTAACGAAACGTAGGATTAAAGATGATTGAAGAATATAGGTATAGTGATAGTGAAAGAGGGACAAGGCGAATAAAATCAGACAGGAAAGGCAGAGATTTATGATGGAATTGATTGCATGAGTTAAAAAAAGCGTTACTATGGTTTATATAGTATATTTGTGAGTAATTAATACACTGTTGCTATAGGTTCGTCAGGCTCAAAGCACCACATCCGATACACAAACTAAGGTTCCCCAAATAGCTCCAAATCCTGCACAAGGTTCCTTCAATTTCTCCGCGACGGAACATCGGCCTGTCGACGACGGTACTCGCACACCCTTGAATATGATACCCCTCCCTGAGTGACACTTCGACGACTGCTGAACGGACTCTAACATTCACAGGCTTTGACCCGTTTCGTCGGCTGACCTGGTGGGTCGCTTAACAGGGGTGGTTCAACCCACTGAGCCACCTCTGGGTGACCGCGGTCTTGTCTGGCTCCGGTTAGAGTCATGACGCGGCGAACGACTCAACATCGCTCGCCAATACGGTCGACAATCTTGATCCACCTGTTCCTTCCAAATCCCCACTTTGGAACGGCCCCGGCTGCCTACTCGTCAAACTTGAGCCGTAGTGGGCTCGTCTTGACCATCTCGTCACAGCAGTAGTTTTCCACTCCTGTGGTAGCAGAAAAGATTGACACTCCTAAATTAATTGAACGACGGAAAGCCATTAGCCTACGGACCAATCACTCTGTTTGTTCCCTCCCACTGTGCCGGTGCCGGTGGCCGGTGGCCTGCCCGCTCGGTCTGTAGTCGCTCCCTGACGTCTCGTGGTGTTCTGCCCTCCTTATCAACTTCCCAGTGCCTCTCTTCGTCCCTCTATGTTTGACTCGACCAATAGCAACTTGCCGGCACCCTTGACGCCTCGTTCATTGGCCCTGCTGCTGGTTTCGTCACCGATGATGCGATGACGTCATGACCCGTCGTTCAAATAACACACACTAGCCTTGGCTTTCTTTACGGGTGGAGTTGGCAGTTCAGCCAGTTACTGTTTGCTGATGATTCCGCACTGGTGGCGGATTCGGAGGAAAAACTGTATACGTTCGTAAGAGGGGGAAGCTTCCAGTTAACGTGGGTAAAAGTAAAGTAATGAGATGCTCCAGGAAATGATGATGCGAGCAGAATTAGGGTCTTCCTAAATGGAAAGTAATTGGAGGCAGATCAGGGTTTTGGGTTTCTGGACTCACATGTGAAGAAGACTGAACAAATGGAACCTGAGGTGAAACCGCGAGTGAAGAAAGTGTGTAAATTTTAGGCTGCACGGCAGAGTGTAATAAGCTGTAGGACGTTAGGATGGATAGTTGTTCCAACTGTGCTCTGCAGGGCTGAGATTTGGGGTGGTGAGAGCATAATAGAGTAGAAGGTTAAATGTGTACGAGATGAAATATTTGAGGGACCATGGCTAAAGTGACGCTGAGAGACAGGATCAGTAACGACGTTGTTTGAATTAGAACGGGTATGGTGGAGAAGTTTAAGGACAGAGTAGATGTTTGTGCTGAGATGGTTCGGATATACGCGGGAGATTGGGGAAAATGGTGATGAAGGCGGAGGTGAGTGGACGTAGTCCTGGGGGTAGACCTAAGTTTTGGTGGATGGATAGTGCGAAGGAAGACTTAGGAAGGAGAGCCATGAGCGTGGAGGTAGCGAGAGAGCGAGCAGTGAATAGGAGTTAGGAAGGAGAGCCATGAGCGTGGAGGTAGCGAGAGAGCGAGCAGTGGATAGGAGTGATGTGCTTTCCCGCCCTTCTCATTTCGTTGTGAAACGGGATGGTCATGGGTAGGGTCAAAATGTCGCGGCAGGGGCAAACCAGATACACTGTCGAGCCATGCTGCTGACACTGACCACAAACCGCACTCATGACCCAGAGTGTGTGTTGCGGGGCCTTCAGGCTGGACCCTGTAGTACAAAAGGGCTACGTTATGTGAGTGAGTGTACGAAAGGAGTGTGAGGTGCGCCTTGCTGTCGGCGACCCGCAATCCTTTGGGATTCGGCCTAGTGTCTGTATCTGTTCGTATAAGAGTGCAAACCGGTCAGAATTTGTGAAATTAAGAGCTCTTGTGGAGCTCCGGTGGAGCTCCGGTGGGGATGAGTTCCTTTATCTACTCTTTAGCCGTACATGAATTAGGTAAAGGTATTTTTTAAATTAGCTTTTCCTCTCGACCGAACATTATTTTGATGAGCTGATGTTGCAACCGTCACAGGACGATCCGCAGGGCTCCGATCGCTGCGTCTGATGTTGTCCACTAGATGGACAATCAGAGTACTTAATTTTTCCGTGTTGCCGATCGTTTCCTCTATAATATCAACCTGTACCCGTCTTCCTGATCGATCGCCTGTGAGCCGACCTGTTACATGCAGAACCGTTCTGTTTCATGTCGAGAATTCATAAGTCGTGGATGTTGATTTAGAGCTTGTTTAATTTGAAAAGGTTTCACTATGTTGAGCATAGTTAGTAAATGACATGGAGAAAAATTATCGCTCTCTTTCTTGGCTTCTCGAATGGTATCCAAAACACGGTAGCTCATAAAGCCTCTTCACCAGCTGTAACCAGCTGCCGCCACCTGCCAAACATCACCCCGCTTGGTGTTCACAGTCGACCCTGAGCGATTATCTGAGGCAACGTTTGGGGGCGCCACTGCAGAGAGACCCGAACCCGTTTGATGCGCCTCCCGCGGCGAAGGGGTAAGTGAGTTGGTTGGAAAGTTCCTATGTCAGTGGGGTTCTATGTTGTCAAGTCAACCCGTGCATGTATTGCGTTGCACAATTTCTCTGTTCACTGCAAAGTGAATATTCCGTAACTTGTCGTGTAATTTTTAGCGACCAAACCCTAGAGGTTCACTGCCCTCTCTGAAAATGTTCCACACATTTATTTTGTCGCAAATAATTGTTCACATCATGAATAACTTTATTGTGGAGAAATGGAATTACCAGAATATTGTAGCAGTGGCGACTATTTGGAACCGGTTGGGCACGAACACGTAAATGTTTTTTTTCCGGTAGGGGTATCGTCATAGATAACGTGATCATATTCATCATGTCGACATTGTAAAAGATGGGTCATTAAGCATGAGGTTTTATTTTCTTATATTATAATGGCTTACACAGTGTCCTGGTCTAACAGACCAGGTGATCGAGGTGTTGTACAGTAGATGCTTACATGTACTATTGTGATACAGCAAAAATTTGAGAACGATCGGGTAAACGGATTTCTAGATATCATCTCTTGCAGTTGAAGGTTTGTGAAATCATGATTTTTTTCCAATTGTTCAGTAAACCAGTTCATGACATCACAGGACTACAATTTCAAGAGGTGATATCTCAAAAAACATTTGTCCAATCGCTAAAACAAAATCCTACCGACTCTATGGGGAACAGCTCGTCATAACGTGGAGACGGTCGGCACTACTGAGAAATGGTTGCGGCGACGTGAACAGGTCGACACGACATGGCAAAATGTCGACGCCATGGGGATCAGGTCGGTTTGTGGAGGAGCAAGTCGACACGACAGGAAACAGATTCTGCCCTCTTAAGGACAGGTCGGAATGGCCTAAAATTGATTGATATGGCAGGGATTGACAAGCTCTCTAATCAGAAAAGTGATATGATACAGTCATTGTCCTGAGCAACACCAGACAGTAACTTTTATCACAATGAGTGCGGTCGGCAATTCTTTTTTTGCCTCCGTTATCTGCTGGTGCAGACAATTTTTTTCTAGCTGATTTTAATCACATGTCAATAATAGTTATTGGGACAACTTACGTTTCGGTTTAAACTCAATAGTTAATAATTAGTGTTTATTCAGATATTGCATTTTGCGTTGTCATCGCGTTGAAAATGACCGACAGCTACGTCAGGCAGCGCCTACACAGAATTCGCTTCCTTTTCGCGTATATACGAGATTCTTCACTTCAAACTGTTGAATCATTTCTTTGAGTTCGTATAAGTTTTAACCGAGTAACAGAGGGCACGCAATCCCCACACGGTAGCAGTTGATACCAATGTCCTTGAATTGGTATCCTTGCTTTCCTTGCATCGATATTCTCGCATTACTTGCATCGATGTACTTTTTTTCACTACTGTTTCGGGGCCTGTATAAGAACGTACGAACGTTCAAGCAGCGATCCCCTCCTACACTGTGTCCGTCCGATGAATACAACGATGGTAGCGAAGCCTCGTCATCCCGTCATCAAATGAAATTATTCTCATCTATAGAGAGACTTCTCTCCTCCAAAGTGAGGTATGAAGGATTACAGACATCTCTTCTCCACAGTGAGCTACATGGGGTTACATACATCTCTTTTCCATAGTAAGGTATATAGGATTACAGACATCGCTCCTCTATAGTGAGGTATATAGGATTGCAGACCTTTATCCTCCATGTTGAGGTATATAGGATTACATTCATTTCTCCTCCATGGTGAGGTTTATGGGGTTACAGACATAACTTTTCCCTAGTGAGGTATATAGGATTACAGACATTGCTTCTCCATAGTGAGGTATATAGGATTGCAAACATTCCTCCTCCAAAGTGAGGTATATAGGCTTGAAGACATTTCTCCTCCATAGTGAGGTATATAGGATTACAGACATCTCTTCTCCATAGTAGGGTACATAGGATTAGAGACATTTCTCCTCCATAGTTGGGTGTATATAATTACATACATCACTCCTCAATAGTGAGGTATATAGGATTACAGACATCTCTCCTCCATAGTGAGGTATGTTGGATTACAGACATCTCTTCTGCATAGTAAGGTATATAGGATTACAGACTTTTCTTCTTCATAATGAGGTATATAGGATTACAGACATCTATCCTCCATAGCTAGGTATATAGGATTATAAACATCTCTCTTCCATCGTGAGGTATATTGAATTACAGACATCTCTCTTCCGTCGTGAGGTATATAGGATTACAGACATTTCTCCTCCACAGTGAGATATATAGGATTACAGGCATCTCCCCTCTATAGTGAGGATTATAGTATTACATTTATCTGCTCTCCATAGTGAGGTTTATAGGACTACAGACATCTCTCCTCCATCGTGAGGTATATAAAATTACAGATATCTCTCTTCCATAGTGCTGTTTATAGGATTACAGACATCTCCCCTACATAGTTTGGTTTGTATGATTACAGACATCTCTGCTTCATAGTGAGGTACATGGGATTACAGACATCTTTCCTCCATAGCTAGGTTTTGAGGATTACAGACATCTCTCTTCCATCGTGAGGTATATAGGATTACAGACATCTCTCATCCACAGTGAGGTATATAGGGTTACTGACATCTCTCTTTCATGGTAATGTATACAGGATTACAGCTATTTTATGTCCATTGTGAGGTACATAGAATTACAGACATCTCTTCTCCATAGTGAGCTATATAGGATTACAGACATCTCTCCTCCATAGTAGGGAATATATATGATTACAGACATCTCTCCTCATTAGTGAGGTATATAGGATTACAGACATCTCTCCTCAATAATGAGGTATATAGGATTACAGACATCTCTTCTCCATAGTGAGGTTTATGGGATTACTGACATCTTTCCTGCATAGTATGGCTAGTAGGATTACAGACCTTTCTCCTCTATAATGAGGTATATAAGATTACAAACATCTCTCCTCCATGCTGAGGTATGTAGGATTGCAGACATCTCTCCTCCATTGTATGGTATATTGGATTACATATATTTTTCTTCCATTAAGAGGTGTCCAGGATTGCAGACATCTCTCCTCCATAGCAAGGTATATAGGATTACAAATATCTCTCCTGCACAATGAGGTCAATAGGATTTTAGACATCTCTACTCCATAGCTAGGTGTAGGATTACAGACATCTCTCCACTATAGTGAGGATTATAGGATTACATATATCTTTCTTCCATAGTGAGGTATCTAGGATTACAGACATCTCTCCTCCTTACTGAGGTATATAGGATTACAGACATCTCTCCTCCATTGTAAAGTATTTGAATTGTATAGCTACATCTCTCTTCCATTAATAAGTATACAGGACTGCAGACATCTCTCCTCCATAGTGAGGCATATAAGATTACAGATATCTCTCTTCCATAATGATGTTTGTATGATTACAGACATCTCTCTTCCACCGTGAGGTAAGTAGGATACAGACATATCTCTTCCAAAGTGAGGTATATAGGGTTACATACATCTCTCTTCCATTGTGAAGTATGTAGGATTACATACATCCCTCCTCCATAGTAAGGCATATAGGACTACAGACAGCTCTCCTCCAAAGTGAGGTACATAGGATTACTGACATCTCTGTTCCATATAGTGGGGTATGTAGGATTACAGACATCATGTCTCCATAGTGAGGTATATAGGATTACAGACATTTCTCCTCCATAGTTCTGAGTGTCCTCACCCAGCTTACAACAGCACTATGAACATCCTGTTCTACGTAAGATGCAGCACGATCTCTTTGTGATGACCGAGACGGGTCAGGCAGTGGAATTCTGCTGGATCCCCGGGCACGCGGGATAAGAGGAAACGAACTTGCGGACTCGCTTGCTAAACTGGCATATACTCACCAAGAACAATTTTTTGCAATACATTACCGGGACTGGTTCCCTATCATCAACTCTCATATAACATCCCGATGGGATGAAATGTGGCAGCAAAGTGGACAAAAAATGCTTCCAGTCAAACCCTCAGTCGGAGTATGGGAAACAAAGTTCACCAACAGAAAAGACCAAGTATTCATCAACCGCTTGTGCACGGGACACACGTGGATAACTCAAAACCACCTGATGGATGTCGACATAGGACCAAACGCGCCACCTTGCCCCTGTTGCTACCAAGTGGCTTTCAGCGTGAAACACTTACTGATGGATTGCAACGCACTCGCGGCAGCCCGACAAGCGTTCCTAGATCCCCCGTGCAACCTACAAAGCCTACTCACGGACCCAACCTACCGTAAAAAGCTTATCGCTTTCGGAAAACACACCGGACTATACGGAGCTGTCTAAAACTCAAACACCTGTGCAAATGAGGTGGTCCCTCCATCCCATTACGCACATAAATAACAGCACATTTTACGAAGATACGCATTAACTCTTTACTCTCTCGTACGCGCTAGTACGCGAATATGCCACAGTTGAAATATGTACTGACTTCATCTTGAAAAAACTAATATTTTTGCACGCGAGGCCATGCGGACTTACCTGAATCAACGACGGTCGCGCCCTACGGGGGAGCCTATTATGACTCACGTTGAGGCTCTGGTGGAAATGAGGCCCAAATCAAGTCAAATCCTCCATAGTAGGGTATGTAGGATTACAGACATCTCTCCTCAATAGTGGGATATATAGGATTACAGACATCTCTCCTCCATAGTGAGGTGTATAGAATTACAGACATCTCTCCTCCATAGTAGGGCATGCAGGATTACAGAAATCTCTCCTCAACAGTGAGTTATATAGGACTACACACGTCTCTCCTCCATGGTGAGGTATATGGAATTACAGACATCTCTCCTGCATAGTGAGGTATATAATATTACAGATCTTTCTCTTCCATAATAAGTTATATAGGATTGAAGACATCTCTCCTCCATACTGAGGTATATAGGATAACAGACATCTCTCCTTCATTGTAAGGTATATAGGATTACATACATCTCTCTTCTATTAAGGGGTATACAGAATTGCAGAGATCTCCCCTACATAGCAAGGTATATAGGATAACAGATATCTCTCCTCCAAAGTGAGGCTTATAGGATTACAGACATCTCTCCTCCATAGCTAGGTGTATAGGATTACAGACATCTCTCTTCCACGTGAAGCATAAAGGCTTACAGATAACTCTCCTCCACAGTGAGATATATAGGATTACTGGCATCTCCCCTTTATAGTGTGGATTATAGCATTACATTTATCTTCTCTCCATAGCGAGGTTTATAGGACTACAGACATCTCTCCTCCATACTGAGATAGATCGGATTACAGACATCTCTCCTCTATTGTAAGGTACATAGGAATATATACATCTCCCTTTCGCTGAGAGGTATACAGGATTGCAGACATCTCTCCTCCATAGTGAGGTATATAAGATTACAGATATCTCTCATCCATAGTGCTGTTTATAGGATTACAGACATCTCTCCTACATAGTTTGGTTTGTATGATTACAGACATCTCTGTTTCATAGTGAGGTATATAGAATTACAGACATCTTTCCTCCATAGTGAGGTATATAGGGTTACAGACATTTCTCTTCCATGTTTGAGTATACAGGATTACAGCCATTTTCCGTCCATTGTGAGGTATATAGGATTACAGACATCTATCCTCCATAGTACAGTATAT
>SDVV010024445.1:0-12586 GCA_016164225.1 Gammarus roeselii
TTGAGCCTAATTTCCACCGAAGCCTCAACGTGAGATCGGAAGGCATTCTTGAAAGCAGGCGTATCTATCGAGGGTAGGGGTTCCGGATGGGACGGCGCGCGACACCAGGAAAGTGAATAGGACAACCCAGCATTTCCTAGTTGCTGGCGAGTGTCCTGTTGTGGCGCCTTCCGCTACGAGGTAAGGACCGAATACGTCCATGTCGGTGTCAAGAAAGGGTGTAATTTGCTTTAAACGATCTTCAGGAAGCTTGTCCATGAACTGTTCCATCATTTGTCTACGTTGTTTCCTGCAGGTGACACAATCGTGTATCAATCTCTTCACCACCTTTGAACCGTGTTGGATAAAGAAGCCGGCCTCGCGTATGGATCCCTGTGCTATCACTCTTCCTTGATGCTTGGGCAGAGTGTGGTAGTGGCGCCCGATGAGTCCTGACACAGGATGGCCGGAGGGAAGAAGCAGGGGAAACTTTTAATTTAGAGGGTTGCCAGAGTATTGGAGGCGACCTTCCACGCTGACGAGCTGGTCTCCGTCAAGAAAATGCAACAGGACGGCCAGAGGTTGGGAGGCGAGCGAGAGTTCATCTTGAGAATTTGGTTGACGGTTGATATCGGGGTAATGCGGCCTATTGAGCGGCTTTGATGATCATGATCGTAGCAGACTGTCTCGTGACAAGAGGCCGTAGTGCAGGATTGAGGCCCCTTCGTCGTCTGAGGCTGTCGAGAAGGTTGAAGAATTTTGCGGCTATTCGCAGGACGACTTTCACTACCTTTGTCCTCATGCTCGATCTCCCATCACGTAGCGTACAATTTTTTTATCGCTACTGTTGATGTGCCCAACACGATTGTGCTTTACGTGTAGAGATGTACATCTTCTTCTTTCATTTTCAGGGTGAGCATTACGTTTCTGGCGGCGATAGCGGCGTCGACGGCGGCACACAGCTCCAGTCTGGGGATAGTGATAGTCGGCCTTGAAGCAACTTTAGAGCTGGCAGTGACGAGAGAAACGTGAATGTCTGTTCCGTTCGAAGACTTTATGTAGTCCAGTGGCATCTTGCGAGGCGTCACTGGAAGCGTGGGTATCTTTCCTGGTAACGTATGGAAAGTTTGTGAGGTGGTAGCAACGAGGGATAGAGAAACCTGTTGCGGAGGTAACAGACCTTTTCCACTTTTCCCACGCTTTTAAATACTCCGAAGGGAGGAGAACATTTCAGTCTAATCCGTACACGGCTGGGTTTGGATTCATTTTTTATGGAATGAGGATGCGTTAGATGAACTTCCCTGCTACTTTGTTGGGGGCGACGAAGCCCAGCGGGTCGAACGTGCCGTTTGTGGTAGCTAATATCCCTCGCTTGGTAAACGGGCGCTGGGGCACATTCCGTCTTGATGACGAACGTATCGGATGTAACGGATGTGGAGCCGAGCGTCTTGTGGTTTGCGTGCTCTATGTTAACGTGATCGGTTTCTTGGCTTAGTACCGACGGATGAAAGGCTTTCAGAACCTCCGGAGAATTCAACGCAAGTTTGTGGAGATGTCTGTTGAATGTTTCAGTATCGCTTTGGTCTCGGTGAAGATACGGACGGTATCCTTGGGATTATCAGTGGACATGAGCCCGTCATCCACGTAGAAAAGCTCATCTACAAATCGCTTCACATCGTCGGGGGTGTGGACGGGGCTTCTGTATACGGTAAACCTAAAACCAAAGTTAGCCAGCAAAGGGCTCGAGGTGTTGCCGAAGATGTGCACTTCTGCTCGGTATTGTGCGGTGGTTTTATCCGCGTCGTTGTCGTTGTAACGGAATAACATGGTTTTATCCTTGTCGCCTTCCTCCAGCCAGAAGTTGTGAAACATGTTGGTGATGTTTGCGAAAAAACAACGACGCTAAGACGGAAACATATTAGAACTGTACGGAGACCGTTGTTGATGTCTGGACTTTGAGGCAACAGGCAATTGAGATTGACACCTCTAAACTTTACTGATGAATCAAAGACCAGTCTCGTCTTGTCCTTTAGGCCATCGGGAATCCCTTGAGCTGTATGTGGTGGGGTACAGTCAAAATACGAATAATGGAAATCACGATACTACGTGATGCGGTGGCACTAGTATCTCGTGCTATTCGAGTTAACACTTTTGGCGAACCATATCAACACGGCGAGTTGTCGCTGCAGCAATACACTTCTTGAAACGAAAGGTCACGTGCTATCTTACTAACTTCTTGGCCTTCGAAGCTGGTTTTGGGGTCTACACATGGAGGAAAATGCCTCGTCATTGAAGGCAGACTTACTAGTGGTGTTTTATTTACCTAAGATTCGGATTGAGCAGTACCTGTCAACCATATGTGTAATGGAGAGGGATTCTTGACTCGTAGGTCGGGACTTGCTATGGCACAGATTTGCAAGGTTTTCAGAACAGTTTTGGTGCTTCACTGTACTTTTGCCAACGAGAAAGCGTACGACATCAATTTTTCCCTACATTAATGGGTAGTACGAGTTCTTAATTTGGACTGCATTTTCCGTTGTGTTGTGCCGAAGTCTCCATCCTCTACTGTTTCTGTCGCTGGCCCGTACCCAGCCATTCCTCTGCTGGCTGTCATTTACCCACTTGCTATGGCTACTCTTCGGCTATTTATAGTTACTTAGAGCATGTCCGAGTAGGTCATGGGATGGAGTAGGCAGCAGGGCTGCTTGGGTGAAGTTTACCGAGAAAGGAGGGGGTGGGCAGCGGGAAATAAAAATAGGGGGTGGGCAGCTGGAGGTCAGATGGGTTGGGCAGCGGGAGGTGAAAGGAGGAGGTGGTCGGCGAGAGGTCGCTTGGAGGGTATTCAGTGGGGAAGACGGTGGTGAGCGTAGGGGGGGGGGATGGTCACTGGGAATGTGGGTGAGCCTAATTGGTGCTCATACCAGCAGTATATGCAGGCAATTTTAGTTTCAGCTTTTCCACCTGCCTCGACATTATGTTTATGGTCTGCTCCACGTAAAGTTCATAACTCATGTATTGTGCCTCTTCTGCAATATTTGCATGACACTGGACACATTTTCTGTTCCTGTCCATGTTAGGATCACCGTTAAAATGTACTGCAAAGTATGTCTTGTTGCAGCTAAAACATAGAAATGTTCGACGCATTTTTGTGTAGTGACACTGACGTAAAGCTGCCTGGACGGAGGGAGTGGAGGGGCGGGAGGGTAGTGAGAAAGGTTTGTGCTGTGCCTGCCTCGTTATTAGTCCAGGAAGTCTTGTGTTCGTTCCGCTGCAGTCAACTGCTCCAACACACCAGCTAGGTTGCTATTTGTACACTTTGTTTGGTGATGGTATTAGTATAATTGTACATTAGGACACTTTACTTTCAATTGTTATAATTTAGATCAAACAGTGGCTTTTTCGTTATTTTAGTTAAGTTTCAAAGGTGGTCACTGTGCAATTAATAATTTCTCTCTAAGGTCCTAATACGACAACATTGTGATCAATTCTAACAGCAATAAAACAATAACACCAATAGCAGTCACTAGTTATCACACTGTCACTAACAACAATATCGCCAATGGAAGAAATTTATATATCATTTTATATTAACAGAATTTTCACTAGTTGATTTTCTTTTGACACAAGCTTATTCCTCCTACCGAGAGCTAGGTTTTGATTTGATTTGAGCCTCATTTCCACCAGAGCCTCAACGTGAGTCATAATAGGCTCCCCCGTAGGGCTCGATGATCATTGATTCCATTAGGCTCGCACGCCCAAGTGTGCGAGGAAAAAACGAAAGAACGCTTTTAACGTTAGAAAAAACGTGAAAATTTTAGCAATGTCAGACGCATGCTAGTGCACAAAAGAAAAAATGCTTACTCGAAACGGATCTCCGCTTCGAACCAGTGAGAACATAAAGAGTGATATGTACGCACCCCAGCGCGCACATGTAGCATCGTCGAGACTAGTACAAGGTCAGTGGCTACGCGGACAACATCAGCTCCGACAGCAACGCAACACAATATTTACAGCTACGCGGTTTAGTTGCATAAATACAATTTATTTGTTTAGGTAAGATAAAGACGCAGATGAAACGAAACGAATCCTCGCCTCCAACCCCTCAGAACCTCATGAGTTATCTGCCCATACGCCAGTGCGCTCAGATAGTATCGTCGAAGCTGGTACAAGGTTCACGGCTACACGGACAAAGTCAGCTCCGGCAGCAACGCAACACAATGTTCACAGCTACGCGGTCAATTTGATTTTTAGTACAATTTTTTCATTCATGCAAAATAAAGACCCAGACAAAACGAATCCCCGCCTCCAACCACTCCAAACTCCAGGAATAACATGCACGCGCGACAGTGCGCACAGACAGCATCGTCGAAATTGGTACAAGGTCTATGGCTTCACGGATTAGATGGACTCCAACCGCAACGCGTCACAAGGTTTTATAGCTGCGCAGTTCAGATCAACCCCAGAAACTGCAACTGGTCCGTGCACGCGCAAGCGAGCACAGACAGAAGAAAAAATACATTAAAAAAATCACAAATACGAACTCCCGCACAAATATTCCACCGTTAAAATATTGTGGATCGTGAAAAAAAAATTAAGAGCACGTTCGTCATGGGCAGAAAAACTGCTCAGATTATTGATTTTGCACTGATTGTTTGTTTAAGGGGATAGGGCGAGGGAATAGGACATTGGTCCCTTGGGTCGCAAAAGAGCCCGATGAATCCCGGAGGGTGACCCATGCCTCCCGGGTCTTCCCAAGCTCCCCGAGTCCCCCGAGAACCCTCGCCTCAGCTCATCTCGGCTTGTCTCGAATCATTTCGGCCAGTTTCGGCTCGTCGCAACCAACTCGACTCGCCTCAACATGTTTCGACTGATCTCGACGCACCTCAACCAGCCTCGACGCGACCCTCGCCCTCTGCGCCAGCAATCCGCGGACTGTAATGGTTAATTGTTCTACTCAAGCATCTCACATGAAAATTTTTCTGTGTATGTTTTTTTAAGCGCTGGGAGGGGGGAGCAGACGTTCCAGGATTCAGAGGGGCCTCCAAAGGGTCCCACAGTTTCTCAGAAGGGTCCTAAAGGGTCTCAAGGGTGTCCCAAAGGGCCCCAGAAAGGTCCAAGTGGATCCCCCCAAATCCACCTGGTCTCCTAAGTCCCCCGGGTTCTTGAAACTCCGGGTCCTCGAGTCCCGCGGGTCACACGAAAGCCTCCCCTCCCTGGGTCGCCTTGTCTCAACCAATTCAAAATTTATCATCATGAAAAAAAGGCAGAGAAGAATAATAGAGCCCAAGCAAGAAGAAATAATAAAATACTAAAATAAAGTGTTAATGATCTATAAAATGAATAATCATCCATCCACCCCAACCGAGAGCTAGGGAAGCACGTTAGGTCGCGGTGGTGCTTAGAGGCAGAGTAGTAGTAGCAGTTGCCTATGTTTTCCTCCGGAACCTCACCGCAAAGGCAACGCACGCTCCCCGTTGGGCACGACCAGCGGTAGGACTGGTTTAAGGTGTAGACCGGGGACGAGAGCAAAATGCATGAGACTAGTTTCACAAGGCGAGAATCAGAATGCGTTCAAGAAAGCCCAGATCAAAATTTTGTTCAGACACTTTTAGAGTTCAGGTTGAATTGTTAAAAAGCTATGGTCCACGTTTACGGTGAAAGCACTCTTCAGTCACGAGAGAGAATCTCGCCAAGCTGGTCGTAAAAAGAGTGACACTTAAGAACGAAAGCACATGACATGTAGTGTCATACACTTTTCAACTTTGAAAAATATGAAAACCAGTCGATAGCCTGTTGATTGCCCCCACTGGCAGTTGAGGCCTGAATACATTTCTTGGCAGTCAACAGGCGTGAGTTTATCATTATTTCCAGTCTCACGGAGGACGCTGGTAAGGGAAATGGGGTGCTAGTGACGTGAGGCCCCATGGCATTTTCTGGGTTTGGGTATCAGATGATAACAGGTTCCCGTCATTGATCAGGAAAAAATATTAGAATACAGTGTTCAACACTTTGAATAGATATTTGACAGCACCTTCAGGGAGACGATTGATCATATTGATGTGCACCCGGTCCAGCCCGGGTGAAATTTCAAAAGTATGATCCATAGCATAATGAAGTTCATGATACGTGAAAGTTTGTTGTAGAATTCTTGGTTTGTGGAAATCAATAGGCCTGTCACAGATGCGTGAGCGGATTAATGCGCTGTGCAGCATCATAACGGCGTCTTGATCGGAATATAATTTCAAGGATGTTACCGAAAGTATGAGTCCTGTCGACTATTGACAGGGGGCTGTCAGGGCTGCAATATGTGATCGCCACGTGAGTTTAGGGTCCGACACAGGCGGAGAAACATGATGGAGGCTACGTATACTAGAGGTTCGTTTTGCAGGGTTAGGGGCTAGTTTTAGGTGTACACCAGGGGCGAGAGTAAAATGTAGGTTTTAAAATTACCGATACAGACACTAGGCTGAATCCCCCAGAGAGGGAAGTTGCCGACGCAAAGGCGCACTTCACACAAATCTCATACTCGCACAATTTAGCCCTTTTGCCCTGGAGGGTGCGCCCGGGAGACTCCGCAACACACCCTTCGGGTCATGAGAGTGCGATCCGAGGTCAGTGTCGGCAGCAGGACCCGACAGTGTGACTGGTTTACCTCCGCCGCGTCATGATGACCCCCACCCTCCACGACCATCCCGTCTCAACGAGAGGCCAAGGATGAGAAAGCACATCAGATACAGATACAGACACTAGGCCGCATCCCCCAGAAAGGGGGGTGGCCGACGGCAAGGCGCACCTCACACCCTCATACGCTCACACTCACACAACTTAGCCCTTTTGTGCTCAAGGGTCCGGCCAGTACCCCCTCAACATACACTCTGAGTCACAAGTGCTGTCCGAGGATCCGTCATCAGCAGCAGGGCTCGACAGTCTTCACTGGTTTACCCCCGCCGCGTCAGAATGGCCGGGCCGCCCACCATTGATCATCCCGACAGCGGGGTGCCAAGGGCGGGAAAACACATCAGAGCAGCGTCAAAATCAACCATTCACAACCATTCTCCATTCACGGCTGTTCATTGCACGCGCTCTCGCCACCTCCACATTCATGTCTCTCCTTCCCAAAGCCTGCTTCACAACAGCCATCCACCCAAACTTCGGTCTACCTCTAGGCCTGTGACCACTCGCCTCAGCATTCATCACCCTTTTCACCAATCTCCCTTCATCCATCCTCTCCATGTGCCCGAACCATCTCAGAACACGCGAATCCACTCTGTCCTCCAACTTCTTTACCATCCCTGTTCTGTTTCGAACCACGTCGTTGGTGATCCGGTCTCTCAGCGTTACTCCAGCCATGCTCCTCAAACATTTCATCTCGAATAATTTCAACCTTCTTCTCTCCTCTGCTCTCACCCCCAAGCCTCAGCTCCGTAGAGCATAGTTGGGACAACAACACCCTCATACAGCCCTCTCTTTGCTTCCATCCCCAACGTCATATAGCTCATTATTGTCTTTAGTGCACCCAACACTTTACATCCCTCCTTCACTCGAACCTTCCCTTCAGTTTCCACTAGTTCAGTTGTCTCAACATGGGAGCCCAGATACTTAAAACACTGAACTTCCTCCATGAGCTCTCCGTTTAGGGTGACAGTAATTTTGCTCATATCGACATTCCACGAGCATCTCATTACTTTACTCATACCGACGTTCAGTCGAAGCTTCCTCCTCTTACACACTCTCCCAAACTCAGACACTAGCCTACGTAGTTTCTCCTCCGAATCCGCACCCAGGGCGTATCATCAGCAAATAGCAACTGGCTCAACTGCCAACTCCGCCCATTCGCTTCCAACAATTCCAAGCCACGACCCAGCACACTCGCGTTCACTTCTCTGACCACTCCATCCATATAGAGGTTGAACAGCCAGGGAAGTGTCAAAAATCATTGTGCACTCACGTCTATCCAGTGCACACTCCCTCGCTACCTTCACACTCAAGTTTCTCCTCCCTAACGCCTGCTTCACACCATCTATCCACCCACCCAAACTTCGGTCTCCCTCTATGCTCACGTCCACTCTCCTCTGCCTTCAACACCCTTTCCACCTATCTACCTTCATCCATCTTCTCCATGTGCCCGAACCATCACAAAACCCGTACGCGAATCAACTCTGGCCTATAACTTCTTCATCCCCTTTCTTGTTCGCACCACGTCGTTATTGATCCTGTCTCTCAGCATCACACTAGCCATGTTCCTCAAATATTCATCCAAAGGACATTTAACATTATTTTCTCTTCTGCTCTCACCCCTTTAGTCTCAGCCACAAAAAGCACAGTTGGGTCAACTACACCCCGGTACAGCCCTTTCTTTGCATCTATCCCCAACATCCTACAACTCATTACACTCTACAGTGCACCCAACACTTCACACATTTCCTTCACTCGCAACTTCTCTTCAGTTTCCACTAGTTCAGTCTTTTCCACAAGAGATTGGACTAGATTGTCAGTCTTTCTAGTGCAGTGAAGTCTCCACAAGAGAGCCCAGATACTTATAACTTCTCCCAATAACTCTCCATTTAGGAGCACCCTGATTCCGCTCGCAGCGACATTCCTCGAGCATCTCATTATTTTACTTTTACCTACGTTCACTCGAAGCTTCCTCCTCTCACACATTCTACCAAACTCGGATACTAGCCTACACAGCTTCTCCTCTGAATTTGCCACCAGTGCCGTATCATCCGCAACCAGTAGTTGACTCAACTGCCAACTCCGTCCATTCGATTCCAACAGCTGCAAGCCACGGCCTAATACACTCGCGTTCGGTGCGTAGACCACTCCATCCATATAGAGATTAAACAGCCAGGGAGACTCATTGCAGTCTCGTCGCAGTCCCACTTTCACTGTAAACCAATCATTCACCTCACCCCCCCCTCTGACACATGCTCTGCTGTCGACATAGAAACTATGAAGTGCTTTCAACAAATTTCCGCCTGCTGCACACAACACCCTCCACACTCCTTCCCTGTCAACCCTGTCGTAGGCCTTTTCCAAATCCACGAAGACCCAGAACACATACTTTCCCTTCACAAGGTATTTCTCCCCGACTGGTCTTACTGCAAAGCTCTGATCGGCACACCCTCTACCACCCCTAAAGCCACCCTGTTCCTCTCCAATACTCGCCCTTACAACTTTCCGACCAGACATAAACTGATACCTCTAGAGTTGCAGCACTCACGTTCATCTCCCTTGCCTTTGTACAGCGGGACAACGCAATCAACACGTCGGTTCGGCTACGAAACACAGATTCAGCTGCCTCACTAGCCATTCGACAATCGTTACTCCACACCTCTTCAGGCACTCTGTCGCAACACCATCCAAACCAGTGGCTTTCCCTGCTTTCACCTCTTGCCTAGTAATGTCCGCGACAAGTCTCTCCAAAAACCGGTATCCGTGCACCAGCACCCACAGCAACAATGTCAGCCTATGTCATCCCTGACATACAACAACTCATCAAACCATCTTTCCGTCAACAACTGTCCGTTTTCATCTTTCACCGCCTCTCCCTTTCTCATCCTCTTTCCAGAACATATTCATGTTCTCTTCAAAATTCTGGCCCAACTGTCTGCCCCACCTGGCATCAGCTTCCCTTTTGGCTCTCCTCATCACTTGCCTTACCTCTCCTTTAAATAGTTGTCATAGGCCACCACCGTCCTCGCTTGCAACCACTTCTCGAAAGATTTTATTTTCTGCGCTACCGCCAGTTTGACCTCCTCGTTCCACCACTCGCAGCCCCTGCGTCTGTACCCGCCAACACTGATAGCAGCACACACATTTTTCGAACATCTCAACAAGGCATCTCTGGACGTCTCCCATTCTTTCTCCCCATCTTGCAGGTCCTGCTCTCACACATTGTCATTTTCCTCCCTCAACGCCTGCTGGAACTCCTCCGCTCTTTTCCTCCTCCCACTCGTTTGTTTTCCTTTCACCAATGCTCCACTCTTAATCTTCCTTTCACCAGCAGATGGTCAGACACTGCTCCACCCTTCCCTCTCAACACCCGAACATCCAACAGTCTCCCCACCACTCTCTTCGAAATCAGCACAAAATCCATCAGCGCTCTCTCCACCACTGAACCATGGGCCATCCGTATCCATGTGTACTTGATGATATCTCGCTACTTGAACAGGCTGCTTCCGACGACTAGCTACTGCTCCATGAACAGATCTGTCGGGTTTTCTCCAGTCATTTCTACCAGGAACGCCATGCCTCCCCAACACATTTTCCACCACTGCATCTAGCCTTGTAGCCGGGACGTTAGAATTCTGCTACCGTATCCACCGCGTGTCGTAGAAGGCGACTAGAAGGGCGCCCCGTAGCCGGGAGTAGAATCGTGCTGCCGTAACCCCTGCGTGTCGTTAAAGGCGACTAAAAGGGGCTGAGCGAAAGGGCTAGGAATCCCATTGTCTGTGCAACGGCGAGACGAGCGGAGGGGAAGAGAGGCTCACACCTCTCCGAACCCTATTATTAGGGTCGCTGAATCTGCGTGGCTGTAGTACGAATGATGTAAAGAGGAGGGATATTGGTGAGATGTTCGGGAGAAGGAAGTTGGATGTGTTGGCGCTAAGTGAGACGAAATTGAAAGGTAAGGAAGAATGTGAGTTTGGTGTGGTAAGTGGAAGAAAGTCTGGTGTGGAGGAGGGTTGGGCACGAGAAGGTGTGGTTTTGATATTGAGTGATCGGTTGGCTAGTAGCGTTAGCGAGTGGAAGAAGGTGTCCTCAAGATTGATTTGGGTGAAAGTTAAGTTAGGCGTAGCAAGATCTGTAATTGAGAGTGCTTACGAACCTGGCAGCGAGAGGACTGAATAGAAGAGGGAGCAATTCTGGACTGACCTGAATGAGTGTATTGAGAGTTTTGGAGGTAATTTCAAGTAATTGTAGTGGGTGACCTTAATGCGATAGTTGGAGATGTAGTGGTGGAGAATTTGATAGGAAGGTATGGCATTCTCGGTAGAATTGGCAGTATAGAAAACCTAATAAGTCTGTGTATGGAGCAGGAGTTAGTGGTCGGGAACAGTTTGTTCAAGAAGCGAGATACCAACAAGTACACATGGGTAAGGATGGCCCATGATGCAGTAGGGGAGAGAGAACTGATGGATTTTGTGCTGATATCGAGGAGAGTGGTGGGGAGGCTGTTGGATGTGCGGGTGTTGAGAGGGGAGGGTGGAGGAGTGTCTGGCCATCTGCTGGTGGAAGGTAGATTGAGAGTGGAGCAGAAGTGGAAGGGCAACAAGCGAGTGGGAGGAGGAAGAGAGGTAGTGGAAGTGAGTGGACTGAATGTGAGGAGTCGAGCCGAAGAGTTCCAGCAGGCATTGAAGGAATAATATAACAACGTGAGAGGACACGACCTGAGAGATGTGAAAGAAGAATGGGAGGCGTTAAGGGATGCGTTGCTGAGATGTGCACAGGTGGTATGTAGTGCGCGCCGTGTGGGCGGGTGCAGAAGGAAAGCTTGTGAGTGGTGGAACGAGGAGATCAAACTAGCAGTGGCACGGAAAAGAGGAGCGTTTGAGGAGTGGTTGCAGGTAAAGTCGGTGGTGGCTTATGAAAGCTACAAGGAGAGGAGAAGAGAGGAGAAGCGGGGGGTGAGGAGAGCCAAAAGAGACGCTGATGCCCGGTGGGGCAGACGGTTGTGCCAGAATTTTGAGAAGAACAAAAAGATGTTCTGGAAAGAGGTGAAGAGGGTGAGAAAGGGAGAGACCGGAAAGAAGGAGGTGGTGAAAGATGAAAATGGCCAGTTGTTGTTGGAAACTGGTGATGTACAAAAGAGGTGGGCCGAGTATTTTTATGAGTTGTTGAATGTCGAGGATGACAGAGAGGCTGACATTGTTGCTGTGGGTGGTGGTGTCGGATGCCAGTTTTGGGAGAAAGACTTGTTGCGGACATTACCAGGGAAGAGGTGCAGGAGGCGGTGGAGGTGATGAAAGCAGGGAAAACCCCTGGTTGGTTTGATTTGAGCCTCATTTCCACCAGAGCCTCAACGTGAGTCATAATAGGCTTCCCCGTAGGGCGCGACCGTCGTTGATTCAGGTAAGTCCGCACGGCATATTCGCGTACTGACGCGTACGAGAGAGTAAAGAGTTAATGCGTCTCTTCGTAAAATTTGTTGTTATTTTTTGTGCGTAATGGGGTGGAAGGGACCACCTCATTTGCACAGGTGTTTGAGGTTTAGACAGCTTCGTATAGTCCGGTGTGTTTTCCGAAAGCGATAAGCTTTTCACGCTAGGTTGGTTTTTTGATTGATTGATTTGGGCCTCATTTCCACCAGAGCCTCAACGTGAATCATAATAGGCTCCCCCGTAGGGCGCGACCGTCGTTGGTTTAGGTAAGTCCGCACAACCTCGCGTGCGAAAATATTAGCTTTGTCAAGATGAAGTCAGTACCTATTTTAATTGTGGCATTTTCGCGTATTAGCGCGTAAGAGAGAGTATAGAGTTAATGCGTATCTTCGTAAAATGAGTAGTTGTTTCTGTGCGTAGTGAGGTGGATTGATTGATTGATTTGGGCCTCATTTCCACCAGAGCCTCAACGTGAGTCATAATAGGCTCCCCCGTAGGGCGCG
>SDVV010024446.1:0-12586 GCA_016164225.1 Gammarus roeselii
CCTTTTAGCATATATTTATAAAAGCTGTCCGTCTGTCCGTCTGAATGAGTCACCCGTAAGCCACCCGTAAGGCGACTCACGCGCTAAAACCGGTTCCGACCCCGCCCCCCTGACTTCGGCCTTCTACGAATTAAGCCCTATTTAATTCCTTCTGATGCGTTTTGTAGTTATACTATCTACAGATGTCACTCCGACGTTTCACCTTGAAGTGCGACAGCCTTCAAGAAACCACTTGCGTGCAGACGACTTAATTTTCTGAAAACATGGAGAGGACCACTAGCAATGCAACTGGGTGTGTTGCTCTTCTAAATGAGCACATACATTTAAAAATGTAATTCACATATGCTCCTTTTGAAGTAGTCTCAATACCTAGTTGTAGTCCGTCTGACTCAACCTCTGGCCCAAGCCGACCGGCATGCGCTCGAGGAAAAGTATGAGTCCGCTGAGCGTATGGGCGTGTCCGTCGCTGCTCGACCGTCTGAGATGCAACCACCTGAAACCTAAATTCTTCGCTTCTCATCTTGTTCGCCCTGTTCCTGAATAACTCAACCTGACTCATGACCGTTTTTTCTCCTGGGCTGAAATGCCTCGGGAAGTAGTAACTAGTATGGTGGTGATGGCAATTGTGATTTCTCTCCTTTCTATCCTTACAACCTTCAATTCTGTATGTGTGCGTGGATTTCTAAAGCCTCGTTTACTATCCTCCACTCTTCTTTCACTTCTTTCAAGGAAACACGGAACATATCTTAGAGTGAGCCAAACAATATATCACTTTATTTGTGGAGGGCAACCTATGTACCCTTGTTTTTTGTATGCAACCGATCATTTGATTGCGTAAATCATTCAGCACTGATAAACATATTGAAAGGGGCACCAGTTTTCCATGCTGAGCTAATAAACTATTAGTATAAGCAGTTATAATGTGTACCGCCGTAAGACGCTCATTATCAAATCCATTTTGAACAACAACGGCTCTCATATTCATTGTGTATACACACAGTCTTTACAATGGCTATCTCTTAGCCGTGGTGTCTGTCCCGTTGACGGCTGCTGTGAGACCTCAATTAGTTTTGCAAACGACATGGGTGGTCCTGCTGGCCGCGAAACTAGACATGGAGTAGAATTCTGATAAATCAGGGTGTATGCTCGTGAAAACAGCTATAACTATACCTTTCAATAAAAAACGGACACTAACTAACGAAACCCTGTTCGAGCATGTTGGTAGTTTCTTTTGATTGGGGCATTTAATGACAAATAACTGGCGTGATAATGATGAAATATCAAACCAAATACGAAAATTGAATACGAGTGGCACTAAGCATTTAAAAACAATCACATTACCAGAACGGATGATAAATTGTAGCTTTTTAAAATGCAGTGTTATCCTATTTGCTGTAAATCGTTGTGATGGATACCCATGAAACCTTATATGAGCAAACAGCGAGTAAAATACAAGAACATTTCCAAGAGACTGGATGGTGTTCTTATACAAACAAGTGACAGCATGATATTCACAGAATATGATATCGACTGCCACATAAAAATAATAAGAAAAATGATTATATCATCCTGGAAACAATAGAAAACTCTAATAAACCTTTCCTGTAGGCCATATGAAATAGTGAGGAATGAAATAGATAAGAACCCACAATAAAATAAAAATCGGTTGAAAAACTGTTGGTGCTGGAAGATACCGATAGCAACAGAATTGATCCTATAATATTATCAATATGTCTTTTCCAGTCTGGCAATCCGCTGTTAGTGTGCGAATATAATATTAGAGTACGACGCCGAACATGTTGACTGATTGGTGTGCTTGACATGTTATTTCGGCAGCGCTTGTTTGGTTGCCGGGACAATTATTTAAGACGAAAAGAGGCTATTTTCTACATAATCGCTTGCATCGAGATCATTTGTTTTTATAGCATGTAATTTATACACTTAATTGTTCATTGAAGTGCTGTTTTTTGATAGCAATCTCATAATGTCGGTAATAGATATTAGGTTATTTTTCAATACAAGTATAGTAAAGACTCGCTTTATAACAAGTTTTATTTAAGGAGTTGAACATAAACACTCTCCTAACATTGAATTATTCAAACTCATAAACTGTGATATATTTTTGGTTCAGAGAAGAAATTATTAATTTGGACAAACTCGTTTAGTTCCCCTTCACAATATTATTTCAGTATTGGTTTTACTAGAAGCTTTGATGATACGTTTGCGCAGGGAAAATATAATTATAAAAATACGTTACGAAACATTTCAGCATATATTTTACTAGCTGCAATGCCAATTTAACAGCGTTATGATATAAGTTGCAGCAATACTATTTGCGTGAGGAAAAATGTTTTGTATATTATTTTATCAAGGAAAAGGCGGTTCCACATGAACACAAAAAAAAATGCGAGGATCTGTTATCACGACCTTTTCGAGACTGGAAGCGTTTAATAAGTACAAGATTTATTTTAGCAACGTTTCGCTATTGATGGACAGTAATAAATATGCTGATTTTAAAATTCCCAAGTTCCATTACTTCATTTCCCTAGACAAATGTCACTTTAAATATAGACAGTCAAAACAGCGTCATTTCGTTCATTAACGAAATGGTACATGGTTGACAATTAAATGTACATAAACCAAAATATATTCATTAATTGGTGGGTCATATAATTTAAAGTTTCGTAATTGTTCGTGGAAGACTTTTAAGTTTCATTATCTGTCTTCCGTACGCAAATCTATTCCAGGGTTGCCTGCAGTAATGTTTTTACTTATGGAAATATTGTCCAAGAATTTCCTTTACATTTTTTCCATCATCAATTAAGTAGTCGTTCAACAAAACAATTGTGACGGAACGACAATATCTCTAACAGTTACTGTGGTATATTAATTTTAGGTTCAGTCGACATCATGAAATTCTTTTGTTGGGAATAGATCGATATAATTAAGCAAAAGCTGGCATTACATTATTCTAGCCTTTACATCATTCTAACAGAGTTAGATAATGCCACAAAGGTAATATTATAACTACAAATAGTTTATCGAAACAAGGTAGGGGCATGCCGAACGGAGGAAGTTTGACCGAAATGAGGGAGTCACAAATCAAACGATTCGTTGGGAGCTTCGCTTCACGAGTTTCCTCGATGATCTCTGCTGAAGTGAACAAGGGAGATGAAACACTTCTAAGCACTAATTTTTTTTGTTTTATTAGGATAACCAATCGCCAAACTACTATTCTAAACTACTGTTGAGTGTTGATGACTACTCTCCATATGAAATCGTTTTGTGACTACAAATGTGAGATAAGTCGAAGTTCACTCACACCATGTCTTTCCAGAAGGCCAATCAAGGAACTTTTTATTGCAGCTTCCTTTTGATGAGATGTAAATTTATGAACTTTAATTACGTCACACAGCTCACCGATAAACATATTTGATGTCAACATGTTGATGATCTTTGTTACTTAAGGGAGACCGGCGAATTGAGAATAACTTCATATAAATGATGATTCTATTATTAAATTAACAAAATATTGATCATCTGGCATCATATGTCTTTGGGTTTTAGGTTGTACAGTTTTTTTTTTAATTCTCCAAACTCATTTTGTTACCTATACCGATTCATGAGCTTGGTATCGGATTATGACTTCAGCAGCTAGTAAAAGGTAGCAGTTATATCTACTATAAGTGACACTAATATCGGGGATTCTTCACCGCTAGAGCATTGCTAATTTACCTGAAATTTCATATCACTGTGTAACGGCATTTAGTAATAACATAATTATATTCTTACAACACAGAATTTCAAATGAATGGTTGTATTGTCATGGCATATGTTTCCTCTGTGTTGAAGAAATTCATATGCAAATCACCTTGTCGATAGACATAATCGTGGGCGAATCGTTGCGCTGCTGGCACTCGTCGCAGCGGTTACACAGCAGCCTTTGGTCAAGCAAAACTGGGAACAAGCAACAGTGTCCCCAGCAGTAATCCATTCTTTCATATCGCATTCAGTGGTGTTTGTAGATTGTTCACTTAAATCAAAATAAACTAAGATGAAACGAAAACTATTCCTACCATAGGAAAATAATAATAGCTTACACGTGATACCAAATACCTCACTATTCTTTCGTGATAAAGAGCTTTCAGATATTGACACAAAATTCTCTAAAATATAATATTCAATAAATTTCGCACAATGGTTCCTAGCATTTTATTTAGGGAAGAATGGGATACGTTCTGAGATGCGTTGTTGGGATGTGCGAAAAATGTGTGTATTGTGACCTGTGTGGGCGGCTGCAAAAAAAAGTGCTGCGAGCGGTGGAACGAAGAGCTCAAACTGGAGGTAGCGCAGACGCACTTTCGAGGAGTGACTTCAAACGAGGAAGGTGGTGGCCTATGACGACTATAAATAGAAGAGAAAAGAGGTGAATAGGGTGGTGATGTGAGCCAAAAGAGACGCTGATGGCAGGTGTGGCGACGGTTGTTGCAGAATTTTGAAGTGAACAAAACAATATATTTTGGAAAGAAGTATAGAGGGTGATAAGGGGGAGGACGGA
Source organism: Gammarus roeselii (assembly GCA_016164225.1). Lineage (NCBI taxonomy): Eukaryota > Metazoa > Arthropoda > Malacostraca > Amphipoda > Gammaridae > Gammarus > Gammarus roeselii. The sequence continues at coordinate 4,559 of SDVV010024446.1, forward strand.
AAGGAAGAGGTGGTGATGTTGCGACTGTGTGTCTGAAAGGGATGGAGTAACGATGGTCGAATAGCTGGTGAGGCTACTGAAACTGTGTTTAGTGTCGACCGTGGTACCAATGGGATTTCGTAGTGCTTGCAATGTTTCGCTGTATAAGGGCAGAGGATATACAAATAATGGCTGCAACTCAAGAGGTATCAGTTTGTTGTGTGTTGTCAGTAAGTTGTACGGGAGATTATTGATAGAAAAATAGAGACTCTAAGGATGGCGCATTTGGCTACAAACAGTCTGGCAGTTGTGTTAGAAGTCTGTGAGAAGTACCTTGCAACGGGAAAAGATGCATTCTGGGCCTTCATGGATTCGGAAAAGCCCCAATACAAGGTCGACCGAGAATGGCAGTGGAGGGTGTTGTGTTACAATGGAGTGGGCTCAAATCGTAGGTTCAGGGTTTCTACGTTGGCAGCAGAGCAAGTGTCAGCAAGGTGAGTGATTGGGTCCCAGTGAGGGTGGGTATTAGACAGGGCTGCGGGTTGTCTCCCTGGCGGTTAAATCTATTCATGGATGGAGTGGTCAGGGAGGTGAACGCGGGTATAATGGATCGTAGCTTAGATCTTTTGGAATTGAATGGGCAAGTTCGTTGTTTAGCTAATTACTGTGGATGACACGACACTCCTGGCGGATTCGGGGTATAAGTTGTGGGGGCTAGTGTTGGAGTATGATGAAGTGGGTGAGAGGAGGAAGAATCGAGTTTTCGTGGATCAACGAAAGTGATAATATGCTCGAGAAATGTCGATGCAAACAGAATTAGTGTCCTCAAAAATGAAGAGTTATTGGAGAAGGTCAAGTGTTTTCAGGGATGGGGCTCAAATGTGGAGAAGACTGAACCTGTGGAAGCTGAGGTGAAGTCGCAAATGTATGAAAGATGTAATGTGTTGGGTGCACCGAAGCGTTTTGAGCTGCATGACGTTGGGGATGGAAGCTATGAAAGTGTTGTATGAGGGGGCAGTTTACAAGTGATTACAAGTGTAGAAAGACATCAACAGGCCTATTTACAAAAACTAGGCTGCCGTTTGAAAGCAAGAGGACTTGTTCTGATGTAGAACGTCTTGGAAAGCGTCATGTGCCATTTCTGTTTTTTAAACATCAAGAAAGGGAACAGCTTAACTAGAACTTATCAAGTCGCGACTGGAACGTTCCCATTGTTTTACTGCTTACAAACTTTGCTGGAAGTTTGTTCCATTCTTCGACAACTCTATACGTGACGAAGTTGCGCGTGATGTCGAGTGAGAGACGTTCCCCAACTATTTTCTATCCATTGTTCCTATTCACTCCGTTTGTATTAAGAGTGAAAATGATCGCTCGGTTTACGTTTTCCTTACCCTTCATATTCTTCCACACTTCGATCATGTCGCCAATGATTCGACGTTTCTCTAGCTAATAAAGATTGAATTCACGTAGCCTGTCTTCGTACGATTTATTTCGCAGCGAAGGGAAAAGTTTGTTAGCTCTACGATGAACCTTTTCTAATTTAATAACGTCTTTGTTAAGATTTGGAGACCAGATTTGAACGGAATACTCGAAATGCTGTCTAACAAATGCATTGTGTAATTTGAGAAAACTGTGGCTATTTGTGCACGGAATAGTGTATGATATCATACCTAGCATTTCATTGCCTTTCTTGGCAGCATCGTTACTTGTTTGCTACTTTTTAAGTCGTTGCTAATGATGACACCTAAATCTCTCTCTTTGGTGACAGGAACGAGTTTCTTTCCGGACATTGAGTTTTCGTGTTTGAGATAATGAGGATATAACTTTACATTTGTCTACATCAAAAATCATTAGCCCATTTTCTGACCAATCAACAATTTTTCTTCAAGTCTAGTTCAGTTTGCAATTTTCCACATATCTTATTATTATCGTCTTCAATTTTGCTAATGTTTGAGAGTACGTTGGTATAGAGATCGTTAATGAATATTATAAAGAGAACTGCACCTAAAACGGATCCTTGAGGCACACCGCTTGTGACATTACCCCAGGGGAGGGGGGAAGGCTCCGTTAAGAACAACTCGCTGCAGTCTGTCCGTAAGCCAGCAGTTTATACAGATGTTATGCTCGCCTCGAATACCGATGCTGTGCAAATAATAACAATGGCTTACGGGGACTTCATCAAATGCCTTTTGAAAGTCAAGGTTAATGATATTGATAGGAGATTTTGTGTCGGAGAATTCAATTATATTATTGGAGAAGAGAAGCAGGTTTGTAGGACGGGAACGGTTGTGTCTAAAGCCATGCTGAGAGTCGCCCATCAATTTGTTTGTCCTAAAAAATTTCGTAATTTTATCCGTTATCAAACTTTCCACCAGTTTGACAATGATTGAGGTGAGACTAATTAGACAGTAATTTCCGGGACATTTTTTGTCCCTTTTTTTAAAAACTGGGGTAACATTGGCCTCTTGCCATTTAGAGGGGCAGGTGCCATTTGTGAAAGATTGGATGAAAATGTTTGATAACTGTTCGGCGATTTAGTTTCTAGTCTCTTCTAGAATTATGAAATTAACTTCGTCTGGACCTAGAGATTTTATGACTTTCAATTTATCGATATATTTATTAGCTTCGGCGGGGGGAAAATTCACTGTGCCGAGGGCTTCAATTCGTCTTTCCGCTATGTTATCCTCAGGATTAAGAATATATTAATTCTCTAGCGTAAATACAAAACAAAAGAAATTGTTATGTAAGACTCATTTTGGTGTCGCCCGTTTCTAGCACACCAACATCGTTCTCGAGGAGACCAATTACAGAGCTTCAATTTTTGTAACTCGAAATATAACTAAAAAAATGTTTGGGATTAGCTTTGGCATTGGTGGTATTTTCATTTTCATAATCTTTCTTCTTACGTGTCTTAACCCTCTTTTGATCTCATCTGCTGGTTTTTATTAATTTTTTGCTTCGTCGTCATGTGGATGTTTCTGTTTTATTGAGTGCATTGCTTCTTTCGTGACTGAAGGCGCTGCAGTTCTCCTGTCCAGTACTTTGACTGATTGACTGCTGTTCTCCTGTTTTAGAGCGGGATATGCTCACATTGAATATTTTTCTGTACAGTCAAGGAATTGCTCAGCGATTGATTGACCTCTTGTACGAGGATTATATTTGCTGACTCTATTGACTCCCTTGTGACAGCAATGTTAACTAACCTAAAGCTAGGGATTTTTTCGCAATTTGTTGATATTTTAAACTTGAGCTTTATCAAAAAACGTATACAGTTTTGGTCGCTAGTTTCGAGTGGTTCGCCCACTTCGACGTTCGTGACTTGAAAGTCGCTTGCACTAAATATGAGATCACTAATATTGATACCTCTTGTAGGTGTCTCCACTATTTGGGTTATGATCTTATCGTCTGCAAAATCATCCAGACGTTGGCCGGTGTCAGTGCATTCGTTTGTTTCCCATTCAATGTCAAATATATTGAAGTCTCTAAGCACAGTCCTGTGTTGTGTTGTGACGCCATCAACGAGTGTGTTGTTTAGGTTGATACTATCTGCAACCTTGCTGTTTTGGGATCGATAGAAGAGGGTGATTTGACATTTTATATGTTTACCGACTACGTAAATTGATACTATGTCGTGTCTGCTGTTTGGAATAGTGACTTCTATTATTTGCAAAGTGTTTTCACGAGAAACATCACTCCTCCGTCCTCTCAGCCTTATCTATATCTGTGAAATAGTGAGTAACCGGGGAGAGTAAATTTGCCTAAATAATGCCTGGTGATCAATTTCATCCACGAGTCCGTGATTGCTATTTTATCGATACTTTCAATAATTGCAAAGATACCTAATTCTTCGATTTTGTCTCGGAGACTTCTAGCGTTTACATAATAACATTTGAGAAATCCGTTAGTCACATAAACTTGATTTTCTTGAATTAATCTTCTTCTTCTATGAGGCCTTGTATCGGATCCAAGACTTTCGATTTCGTTCACTCGGGTTGTACTAGCAGAGCGACGACTATTGCCTCTAACTCCGACTGGACTGATAACATGAACTATTCTGCTAGGACCTGCGGTGATGTTTGAAACGGGCGGAGGCCGTTGGATCATTTCGTCGGGCACTGCTGGCGGAGTTGTGGGTATGATTTCGTGTGGGTTTCATGACTTTTTTCCGACGACAGTACCAGCGGCGAGGTTTTTGAGGAAGTTATCGATGGTATCAAGTCCATACGTGTCATGCGATCCTTGTTGGTGATTCTATTAGAGTTATAGTACTTTGGGTCAATCATCGTTTCCATGTGATCAGATAATATGATTTTCTGTGCTTTGCAAAAAGTTGTTAGGCGATTGTTAAGAAAACTCGTCTTGCCTAACATGTATCGGCTTTGGTTCGGATGGGGCAATATGCCAGTGTAATGATTTCGTACCTTTTCCATGTCCATTCCGTCTGTGACACTTCGTTAGCTCCGACTTGAAGTATAATTCATTTAGAAGAACTTATATTTTTTCTTCGATTATGCCTTCTATTTTGTCGATTTTCAAGTCTGTTTTGACGAGTATTTGCAGTTGAATTCTCATTTTTTCATTATTTGATTTGAGGGACGTGACATTGTAATCACCAATCACTAAAATTTCCTCTGTACTTTGTGAGTCCATTTCATCGGGCAATACGCCAAAACGGTTACGTATGTCGGGTTGGATGTGGTGTGGTGCATTGAGTTTTCCCAACTGTGCTGTATGGAACTGAGACTCGAAGGTGAGAGCGGACGAGAGAAGAAGAGTGAATGTTTTCGAGAAAAATGTTTGGGGGCATGTCTGAGCCGACGCTGTATGACAGGATCAATAACGACGTTGTTCGAATACGAACAGGGATGGTGAAGGAGTTGGAGGACAGAGTAGATTCTCGTATTTTGAGATGGTTCGGGCACATGGCGAGGATAGTAGAGTATATAGGTGCGAAACCTGCCCTTTGAAGGAATAAGATAGGGCATAATTAGCGGTGGGTAGGGGGAGAGGGTCAGCGCGCGGGACCGAATGTGGGTCGGAGTCACTGACAAGCCTAACGGACGACGCGAAAGGGTGGAAGGGGGCGAGGGGCTTCGGTCCCAGGCTTCTGAATGTACATTGGGAAGGTTTATGTTGTGAACATTTTCAATTTTAATGTATTATGATGCTTATTGTATTTATGTATGTTTTTCCTTCTTTAGATGACTGTATTGGGGTATAATTAGCCACGTACTATTGCCCGTTATATATATTTTTCCGGTTCTGGTTGGAATAGTGTTATAACAAAATTATGCAGGGGGGTTTAGGGATCCCCTGGGCATAAAGATGGATGCGGTTTGGAAAATTAGGTGAGATTGTTCGTACCTGTTCCTTGTCTTATCAGTAATTTCCGTGGCATGTTTGCTATGTTTGAGTGTACGTATCAATATATATTTTATGTCTGGATTATAATTCTATATATTTTCAGTGTATATTATGTTCTGTGTATATTATAATATGTTGGGGTATAATTAACTCATTTGGTGGATGGTTGGTGAGTCCTTAACGACTGGATGCCTTGTTAAAGCCTGTTGGTTGGATTTAACGACAACATTTTGAGTTTTCTATATATTTATTCTCATATGTATATATTATGTATAGGAGTATGGTTTATTAGTCTGGTAGTTGGCGAGGTGATGTTTGTATTTTGAGTGGATGCAGCAACTTCGTTACAAGAATCTATCTATCCCATAACGCATTATCCAGTTTTGATCCAGATACATCGGTGTTACCATGTATCCGTATGTGGCAAATGGATCGTTATCAAGCGTATGTAGACTGTTCGGGCTGCCTTATCTCGATTTTTTGTATAGCGAGTATCGTTCGGATGCCTTATAGCGAGAGTAGCTCAACGATATGGGTTTATTGTAAGTTATTATAGTGTGTTATGTATACCTATTAATGATTGGTCGAAATATGTTGAATTTACATTGTTATCGGGATTTCGAATAGTTATCTCATACAGTTATAGGAATTTTTAGGATATAAGGTTTGCATCTTCCATCTAGCACAATATTGCAGGCATATTTGGTCTGTTATTACGTCATTGGGGTTACCTTTATGTAGAAATATGACATGCTGTTACAATTAGGCTGTGGTTACTTTAGATAACGAAGATTTAATTTAACACGTTATGGACTTAGTTGGAGAATAATTTCATCAGATTTTGTATATACCATAGCGTGTTCGTGAAGAAGTATTCCACACCGTTTACTATGTGTTTCAGTTAAGTAAATCAGTCACATGTCCTGGCAACTTCTTCACGTTTGCTGTTTGGTTGGTTACATGCTATTTTTTCTCGTTCGTCATGGTTTTTAATGTATGTTATGGGTATGGTAGAGAATTGATCTTCTTGCTCTGTTATAACTCGTGCGTTTAGTATATTTCATTCAGTTTTGTATGTTCTCTGTACAGTCTCCGTCTTCGATGCAAGGTATTGGGTATTTTATACTATTATATGGATATTAGGATATATTACGTTTGTATCTGCAATGTATAGCATTATTTCAGGTATAATTTATTTACATGTTGTATATTTTTAGTGTTTTATATATATTTTTACATCATACTACAATGTTCGACGTGGATATTATAGATATAGAAGATTCGATTTGTTACAAGCTTGGTCTTGTTGTTAGGTTATTGTATGTTTATTGTAGGACCATGCTTCAATATTTAGGAGGAGTTAGAGGAGTCCCAGAATCAAAAGCTCGTAGCGCATATGTCTATTTGTATATGAACACCGATTTACTATGATGAATACCATAGTGTATTACAATTGTTAATGTTAATTAGAGCAGAGTAGAGAATTACATAAATATTTTAGAATTGTTGTATGACTTTTTCACGAAAATTATAGGAATGTATTTTTAAGATGTGTAAATTCGTACTGCATCTCTGTGGAATTTTGTCATTGAACCCTAGCAAGTGTGTAGTCTAACGTTTTAGGGACGATTTACTGGATGGATGGGTTCTGGTGTATAGGAGGTTTCGACTCCTTGGTAGTCATTTGGAGTTCGTCCAAGTTCAACGTGAACTTATAAGTTTATGTGGATGTTGGTCTTGACTTTCATGGGTTTGTTAGAGAGGTTATCCGATAAGCTGCTGAGCGTTGTAGTGATTTACTTAGGTCGTCAGTGAACAGTTGCCCAGATTTTAATGACCACACTCTTAAAGACTCATGTCTGGCTTATTCTTAACCATTGTACCTGTGTATATATTCTTGGTTATGTCCAGGAGGTGACTTTGCTTGACGTTGTTCAGAGATGATGGACTAAACAGATGCATGGTATGTCTGAGGCATTTGTAATATATCAGTGGTAGATTGCAGAGAAGTGAGCTAGTAAAGCATTGTAGAGTTCGTTGTTATGACACAGTGGGCTACGATTTAGTCCTATTATAGATGGAAGCCCAGCGTTCGCGCTAAAATTATTCTCGCACACGCGCACTATCGCCACTTCACTTCACCTCACTGTCATAGCCGGACACTGTCATAACCGCTAAAAATCTTTCATCCCACGTGCTTTCTACCTAACGATGATTCAGCCCACACGCATTTTCCACCACTTCAAAATCTGCCACTGTCATATCTGCCCCTGTCATTACACGGAAACAGGCGTACCAACCTAACAGATATCACATTGATGAAACTTCAATAAAAAAACGCTAAAAAACGGCATTACGTTCCCTACAAAAATACGTATGTTTGCCCCGCGGGTTAGAAATACGTACCTTTGCCCCGTGGATTAGAAATACGCACCTTAGGTTAGGTTAGGTTGGGCAGGAAAAGTTTCATTATAGTGATAACCGGTAAAATGGGTCGACTGGTGGCTGATTCTGACGTGGGCTGAAGCAGATTTTCGCCAGAATGTCACTGGCAGATATGACAGTGGCTGGTGTGACGGAGGAACGTTATGAATGTTCGCTGTTAAAAAATGGTACCGTAGGTAGGTAGTCGGAACAACTTAGGGCTGATAAGGCAGTTGGCGGAGATGATAGGGGTTGATCTGA
>SDVV010024447.1:0-12585 GCA_016164225.1 Gammarus roeselii
GCAAACTGGTGCAAATGATTCACTCACTAACAGCGAGCTGGATGCCATACTCTGCAAACTGGTGCAAATGATTCACTCACTAACAGCGAGCTGGATGCCATACTCTGCAAACTGGTGCAAATGATTCACTCACTAACAGCGAGCTGGATGCAATACTCTGCAAACTGGTGCAAATGATTCACTCACTAACAGCGAGCTGGATGCCATACTCTGCAAACTGGTGCAAATGATTCACTCACTAACAGCAGCTGTCATTAACAAGTACATTAAAATGTCAAATTCAAAATATTTGCTTAAAAAACAGTTTTTCATTTAAAAAAACATTTAGGAAAAAACTTGTATTACATCCATAGTCACGACAGCTGTTAGATGCCGTAAAAAAAACTCAAACCTGTGACGGAATGAGGAAGGTTCAAAGACGTAGGTGGTTATGGTTCGGAGCCTCTCATGTTGTGAGGGTCCGGCGTATTCTTACTATCAGGTTTAACACCTGCTTACGGATAATAATACAACTATTCCACCATCAGTCTAACGTGCCTAGCTTCAACCACCGCGCCTACGTCTGGTCGGGGAGGGCCCTCCCTAATAAGTTGTTTGGAGAGGGCCGGGGTTGGCTATTCCCCTGCAACGATGTTGTCCGCCGGGTGGTAGAAGAGGTGTCTCGCCTCACGGGAACTCCCAAACCTGTCCCGGTGGCCTGGTGTGCCTTTTGCGGCACTGCTCAGGAGAATGTGCGTTCCCCAAAGGGAACTAACTTGAAGCTGTAAATCGGAAAGTCCTTACGACTTCGTCATGTTTGAATGACCTTCAATTGCTACCTTCAACGACGTTTGCTCGCTAAAAAGTGACCGAAGACGAGCACTTATTTGATTACCTCCCGCTCTGCAGAGGCCGTTTTAATGGTAGTTTGGCTTAACGAGCATGGTAACGGCCCAGATGTTGTTATTTTCAGGCTTATTTTGCGAAGAAAACCAACACTTTGGTCGTGACGAGGAGTAAAGTAACAGAGAGCTTGCAAGAGACTCAATTGTTGTGCTCAGTCCATCATTACCTGTGAGTGGTGTGTCCGTCACTACTTTCGGGAGTTAATCAGGAGCGTGAATATTGTTCTGCTTAACTGCCATTTGAGTGATAAAGCAGCAACTCACCCCTCACCCCTCACGCCCAGTGACTGGCAACTGTAACATGACCCCTCACTCCTCACGCCCAGTGACTGGCAACTGTAACATGATGAGTTGCTGTACCACGAAGAGTGGTTGGGATCATCACTTCGCGGCGCGCTGGCAGTAACGGCGCCGGGGGTGCGAACCCTCTGCCACACGTCAGGGAACGGCGCTTGTACGTTATTATTTTTTGGCGAGCTGTCAGTAACAACATCGAGGGCGGAAATGGTCGCAGGGAGGGGCACTTGGGCTTCATTCTTTCACGGTTAGATGACAGTAACGGCGTCGGGGCGATAATTGTGATTTGCACGCCAGGGAGGGTCTTTTTGCCATCATTCTTTTGCGATGGCCTGGCAGTAACGCCGTCTGGGCGAGAATGCTGTGCCGTACGCCACCATGGGCGTTTGGGCCACATTACTTGTTGAGGGCTGGCAGTAACGGTGTCAGTAAGCACAGCTCCATAGTGTGCTAACTGAGCGGTTCGAGATGCATTCCCTGCTCATGACACGAGAGCTCTGACATAAACTAGCCAAGAATTTGTGGACGACTCCGGATCTACTTGACTCACAAAAATACAAGAAAGTCAAGTATAGATACATCAGGTTTCTCCTGACCCGTAGAGGGGAATTTAAAGTTCACAAATATGTGTTTACTAAACAGACGAACAGAGATTGGGGCCAAAGACTTCCAACAAGCTACCAGCTGACATTCGGAACTGCGCAAACATATCTTCTTTCAAGCAGAAATGTACCACTCTACTGCTTGCCCGCAGGCATGGGCAGGCTGAGTCAAACAATTGATGACGATTAACACGGAACTGGCAACGTAACACTATATTTTTCAGCTTGCTCAGAGCATCAACACGACTCTGTTTCATCCCCGATAGCGATAGACTCAATGAGATTCATTATCACTTCTTTCGTATTTCCGCAAAGCGTGTAATTTAACGTCACGTATAAAGACAGGAATCTCCTCGCACAGCGTTGCTTTATATATGCCTTGCCCATATCACACATGCAAGTATGACAGAACCGTTAAATGCATGTATGGCAGAACCCTTGAACTCACACCCACACATAACCAGACAACCTTTGCCTCCCAACGTATCAGGCAGATAATCAACTAATTACGTCATCAAAACATAATGTCTGATCGCAATGCTATGTGTCATCAGGATGGACCGCCTATTTATTACGTAATTTAAATATACTTGACTATTTTTTCGGCTTCTCTTCATGTTTCGGAAAAGGTGATACTCATGCCCAGTTAAAGGTTAGATGCTCGCTACCGGTCACTAACAAGTTCACTCACTCGGTTACACGATGTGATGAATGCCATAAGGTCCTGACCCATCATCATATGTATTTTAAATTTATTTTAAATTTGCGCACCCATCATCAAATGTACTTCAGGTTTGTAGATCCATCCTCATGTGACTCTTGAATGTGTGTATATCTATGTTTAGAATTATGGCGGTACAATAATACCATTCTATCTGTTTATGAGCTCCCCAACTGACATAGGCCCATCCACACCCCAAGACACCTTTGACACTTGTACTTGGCGGATGATATGAATAAAAACTCCAGACTGATTGCGCATATTTACTTATTTTACTGTTCTATAGGCATTCTACGTGTATTTGTGCTTATATATGTACTGTTTATACGTGATCTAGACATGTATGTTTCTCCGTGTGCAAGTACGCACTCTGTTACCGTGACACAAAAATCATCACACCGGTTTGTGTATGAACGCATACAAATGTAAATATGTTTCTTTCTTGGTTGTTTGTTATGCCAGTGGTTCTCTAACTCACATAGACACACTCATACCGTCACACTCTTTGCTGTTAAATTAATTGGGCTGTGGGTTTGAACTATAAAATTCATACTTATTACTATCCAAAAGATTCCAAGGTCAAATAGCAACACCTAATCTCATTAGGATATAATGCATACTTATTGTGCACCTCAAACCTACCTTGACAGCTCTTACGTTCCAAAAGAATAACAGACCACTCGTGTACGAAGAAACCTTTTTTAAATTGATCATATATCATAATATTGATACTTTATCTGTTTTTCTTGTCAGTGACTGTCTCGCATAGACCCACTCATACCAGTTGCTACCCAATAAATTAGGCTGTGCTGCTGAATCAGCAATTCTCACTCAAACTAATTATCATATAAATGATCCCCTTGTCAAATCGCAACACCTTATGTCATGAGGATACAGTGATATCAACTGTGTACATTACAACTTACCCTTATAGCTCTCTTGTCATGACATGTTCAGGCAATAGTCGTGTTCGTATGTCCAGCTAGGATAGTAAAATGGCTCCCTACCGCTCGCACACAGCTCCAACTACTTAGTTACAAGTTTTAAGCTTGTCATTTTACCTATTTTAGATTTACTAAGTATAAATTTATTGTTTCAAACGAAGAACAAACCATCTGTGTATGAATGAACTTTTTTATTTATATTATTGCTCGTGCAAATGTTATCCAAAGACTGGTTGAGAACTCTCAAAAAAAGTAGCAGAAAAGGCTGCAACATCATTATTGACCTACCTGGGAAAATAAACAGGGTGATTCGGATTCAATTATTATTACGATGAAGACATCACTCATTCACAAACGATTTGGAAAATGCTTCCTATAAATACTTCAAAAGTATACCTAGTACCCAAAGTGAATCAATTATAAGCAACAACATCCCTTTTAAAGATTATTTATAGAAAGCAAAACCTGAACAGCCAATCTTGAACTATAAATGGTTTAAACAATAATAGCAGCACTGACTGTGATAACTTTCCAACCAATTCAATTCAAAATATATCTGGTAATATTGTAGCTCCTTTGACCCAACTCACCAATAGGTCATTAGAACACGAATATTTTACTCATGCACTCAAAATCGCTAGAACTAGTCCAATCTACAAAAAAAACATAAATGACATAACAATAGAATCGTCCAAAATCAGTCCGGCCTGTAATAAGTGGTAATGAGGCATGCGTTTCTGGTAGCAATGCCAGTAGAGAGAACCTGATAGGTTTGTGCGTGGGCTAGAATTCAAGATCACGAAGCGAGACATCCAGGCGTACCGTAGCGAGCGAAAATTCGTTTATATCCAGTCTGTAACCGGAAAAACAAATTCGACTTTCCCACGAGGGATTTTACTCCATATAGGAATTTCCACGGTACTATGAGTAAACGAAGTCTCATAATGGGTAATATTAATCTACAATCCGATAAATTCAAATATAGAGCGGAAAATAGACACTGAAGATTTCACTTAGTTTTAAATCATAAACGAATAGTCTCTCGCTACTGTACATATGAGTAAGGATGGCCCTTGGTGCAGTAGTGAAGAGAGCGCTAATGGACTTTGTGATGATTTCGAGGAGAGTGTCGGAGTGGCTGTTGGATGTGTCGATGTCGAGAGAGGATGAGTTGAGGAATGTCTGACCACTTACTGGGGGAAGGAAGATTAAGAGTGGAGCTGAGGAGGAAGGAGATCAAAGAGTGTGAAGAGGAAGAGAAGGAGTGAAGGTGAGTGAACTGAATGTGGAATCAGGTCTAAGGAGTTCCAGCGGGCGTTGGGGTGGAAATTGACAGCTTGAGAGTGCAAGACCTGAGAAATGTTCAGAAAGAATGAGAGGCGTTCAGAGATGTGCTGTAGAGATGTGCGGAACATGTGTGGGGCATGTGACCAGTGGGCGGGTGCAGCAGATAGGGCTGCGAATGGTGGAACAAAGAGAAGTGAGGAGTGGTTGCAAACGAGAACGGTCGAAGCCTATAGCCACTATAGAGAGAAGAGCGAAAAGAGGTGAAGCGGGTGTTGAGGAGAGTCAAGAGGAACGCTGAAGCCAGATGGAGCAGGTAGTTGTGCCAGAATTTTGAGAACAATAAGATGTTCTGAAAAAATGTGGCAAGGGTGAAGAAGGAGAAGACCGGAAAGGAAGACGTGGAGAAGGATGAAAACGACGGGTTGTTAATGGAAAATGTTGATGCACAGAAGAGGTGGGCCGAGTATTTTGACGAGTTACTGAACGTTGAGGATGTCAAAGAAGCTCACATTGTAGCTGTGGGTTGTGGTGCATGGATGCCGGTGCTAGGAGAGAGTTGGTGTAGACATTACTAACGAAAACGTGCGAGAGTAGGGAAAGCCCCTGGCTTGGATGGGGTTGCGGCTGAGAGCCTGGAGACGGATGGAGAAACAATTGTCGATGTCTGGTGAGGCTACTGAATCTGTATTCTGTGTAGGGCATGGTGACGATAGAGTGGCGCAGTGCTCGCATATTCCGCTGTATAAAAGCAAGGAATAAAAAAATTAATGCCTCACCTGCGACTGCTGCCGCTGCTTCCGTCACGTTTGTCGCTGCCGTCACTCCCGCCGCTGCCGTAGTTGTCGCAGCTGCCACCGTTGCCGCCGCTCTATATGCAGCCGCTGCAGCCACGGGTGCAATTATCCCGTCACTGCAGTTACTGCGGGGCTGTAGCTACTACTGCTGCCGTTGGTACTGCTTTGCGCCGTCACCGCCATCTCTGCTACCATCGCCGTCGCTGTTGCAGCTTTTGCTGACGCCACTTGTGCCAATGCTACTGCTGCTGCTGCTGCTGCCGCCGCCGCTGCTTTCCCTGTCATCGTTGATGCTGTTGTCGCTGATGCCGGTGCTGCGCACCTTCGCCGTTGCTTCTGCTAGCCGCCGCTGCTACTGTAGGCACTGCTGGCATTGCTGCGGCTACTGTCACCGCAGCTTCCATACATTTATACTGAAAGGCTTTCGATTGATTAAAATGCATCTCATTAAAATGTATATGCCCTAAATTACTTGTGCCATGTTGTAAAGATTAAATTTGATATGATGCAGCACTACAAAATATCAAGTTCATATACGACTTCCATAGAAATGTAGAATTTCCTTCACAGGTACTTCTGAATACCCTATTTGAGATAAACATTAAAATTGAAAGTTGTCGTTTGATGCACCTCGAAGTTAGTTGGTAGTGGGGCGGTGTGGGTCGAGGGTGTGTAGAGGGGGTGGGGGAGGGGGGTGATTCCATGTCCTCTTGGGTACTCAGCTGGTTGACATTGTTACCGTTTATTTCAGTCGCTGCCATACAATTGCAAAAGTGGTATATGCAGGCTGCAGACACATTTGTTTAACGGTTGCAGGCTGCAGACACATTTGTTCAGAGGCTGCAAGCTGCAGACACATTTGTTCAGAGGTTGCAAGCTGCAGACACATTTGTTCAGAGGTTGCAGGCTGCAGACACATTTGTTTAGAGGTTGCAGGCTGCAGACACATTTGTTTAGAGGTTGCAGGCTGCAGACACATTTGTTTAGAGGTTGCAGGCTGCAGACACATTTGTTCAGAGGTTGCATGCTGCCGACATATTTGTTCAAAGGTTGCAGGCTGCAAACACATTTGTTCAGAGGTTGCAGGCTGCAGACACATTTGTTCAGAGGTTGCAGGCTGCAGACACATATGTCAGAGGTTGCAGCTGCAGACATATTTGTTCAGAGGATGCAGAATGCAGACACATTTGTTCAGAGGTTGCTGGCTGCAGACACATTTGTTCAGAGGTTGCAGGCTGCAGACACATTTCTTCAGAGGTTGCATGCTGTAGAAACATTTGTTCACAGGTTGCAGGCTGCAGACACATTTGTTCAGAGGTTGTAGGCTGCAGACACATTTGTTCAGAGGTTTGCAGGATGCAGACACATTTGTTCAGAGGTTGCAAGCTGTGATGCACTTGTTCAGAGGTTCCAGCCTGCAGACACAGTTGATCAGAGGTTGCAGGCTGCAGACACATTTGTTCAGAGGTAGCAGGCTGCAGACACATTTGTTCAGAGGTTGCAGGCTGCAGACACATTTGTTCAGAGGTTGCAAGCTGCAGACACATTTGTTCAGAGGTTGCAGGCTGCAGACATAGATGTTCAGAGGTGGCAGGCTGCAGACACATCTGTTCAGAGTTTGCAGGCTGCAGACACATTTGTTCAGAGTTTGCAGGCTGCAGACACATTTGTTCCGAGTTTGCAGGCTGCAGACACATTTGTTCAGAGGTTGCAGGCTGCAGACACATTTGTTCAGAGGTTGCAGGCTGCAGACACATTTGTTCAGAGACTACAGGCTGCAAACACTTTTATTCAGAGGTGGCAAGCTGCAGACACATGCAGGCTGCAGACAAATTTGTTCAGAGGGTTCTCCTTATCAAATCACGATTGAGACTGCCGACACAGAGCAGCCCAGGAGTCTATAACAAAGGTAAGGCAGTATGGGAACGTGCATAACAGTTGTTGTAGCCTGACGATCTCCTCTTATATTATCGCTTGCTCTGTTCCAGGGGATGGCGTATTTGCTAGACACCTTAACTCTGTTCAACATGCTGAAAGCGTTGCTGAAGACACGTTAACTCTGCTCAACATGCTGCAAGCATTGCTGAAGACACGTTAACTCTGTTCAACATGCTGAAAGCGTTGCTGAAGACACTTTAACTCTGCTCAACATGCTGCAAGCGTTGCTGAAGACACGTTAACTCTGCTCAACATGCTGCAAGCATTGCTGAAGACACGTTAACTATGATCAACATGCTGAAAGCGTTGCTGAAGACGCGTTAACTCTAATCAACATGCTGAAGGCGTTGCTGAAGACACGTTAACTCTCTTCAACAAGCTGAAAGCGTTACTGAAGACACGTTAACTCTGATCAACATGCTGAAAGCGTTGCTGAAGACACGTTAACTTTGTTCAACATGCTGAAAGCATTGCTGAAGAGACGTTAACTCTCTTCAACAAGCTGAAAGCGTTACTGAAGACACGTTAACTCTGATCAACATGCTGAAAGCGTTACTGAAGACACGTTAACTCTGATCAACATGCTGAAAGCGTTGCTGAAGACACGTTAACTCTGTTCAACATGCTGAAAGCGTTGCTGAAGACACGTTAACTCTGATCAACATGCTGAAAGCGTTGCTGAAGACACGTTAACTCTGTTCAACATGCTGAAAGCGTTGCTGAAGAGACGTTAACTCTCTTCAACAAGCTGAAAGCGTTACTGAAGACACGTTAACTCTCTTCAACATGCTGAAAGCGTTGCTGAAGACACGTTAACTCTGTTCAACATGCTGAAAGCGTTGCTGAAGAGACGTT
Source organism: Gammarus roeselii (assembly GCA_016164225.1). NCBI lineage: Eukaryota > Metazoa > Arthropoda > Malacostraca > Amphipoda > Gammaridae > Gammarus > Gammarus roeselii. Next base: position 8,323 of record SDVV010024447.1, read on the forward strand.
AACTTTGTTCAACATGCTGAAAGCGTTGCTGAAGAGACGTTAACTCTCTTCAACAAGCTGAAAGCGTTACTGAAGACACGTTAACTCTGATCAACATGCTGAAAGCGTTGCTGAAGACACGTTAACTCTGTTCAACATGCTGAAAGCGTTGCTGAAGAGACGTTAACTCTCGTTAACACGCTGCAAGCGTTGCTGAAGACACGTTAACTCTGTTCAACATGCTGAGAGCGTTGCTGAAGACACGTTAACTCTGTTCAACATGCTAAACATGCATGCAACATTCAACATGCTGAAAGCGTTGCATAAATGTCACACATTAAATTTAATTGCTCAACCTGATACATTTCATATCAACAGGTTGATTTGACATCGTTTACGCTGTCTCTACTGTTCACTGAAGTCACTCACTATATTGCTTGTCCGTCCTTCACAGAGAGATAAAACATTAAAATTATATCAATCGTTTGAGCGGGTGATGAAAATAGTGCTGTCACTAACTGTTTGATAGCTATAATATAAGTGACACTAGTTAACAGATGAAAGTGAAGGGTGCAATGGTTCCAGGATTGCGGACAGCTTGCGTAACACTCTGATCATAAGATTGATAGCTGCAGTCTGGTTTCGCCCAATCATGAATAGCTGTTCTGTTTCGGCGTTCAAGTAAATACTGCTTGATACTTCCTAAACACAACAGTTATCGCTGATGCTGCACTCACTCATTAAAAGGCAATGGTGCAACTGGAGGGAACCGCGACCGGTGTATGAACGTGTATGAACGTGCTGCAGCGAGATGAATTTTCTGATTGGTCCAAATGGAAGGCACGTGACACGAAAAGTGAACGATGCTTATAGAGAATCAGTTGCAGCTGCGGGACGAATCTCCGCCACAGAACGAATTGTAACTATACTTCACAAAACTTTGTATGACTTGTCTATTCTAATCAAATAGACTAGGTTATTCTTTTGAGTGCGGCTCTTTAATCTCTACAAGGATGGAGTGGTCAGGGACGTGAACGCGACTGTATGGGATCGTGACTTAGAGCTGTTGGGAGCGTGTAGGCGGAGTGGGCAGTGAGTCAGAAGCTGTTTGCTGATAATACGGTACTGGTAGCGGAATTTGAAGAAAAGTTGTCTAGGCTATTTTCGAGTTTCGCAGAGTGTGGGTTGAAAGGGGGAGGGGGGGGGGAAGTACGAATTAGCGTGGATGAGAGAAGAAATGTGTGCGGAATTAGTTATTGGAGAATGTCCAGTGTTCCAGGTACCTGGGCTTGCGTGTGGTGAGGAGTAAACTAGTGAAAATTGAGGTGAAGTATTGCGTGAAGCAACGGTGTTAAGTGTTTGTGTCACTGAAGAGTGTAATGAGCTGTATAACGTTGGGGACGGATGCAAAGAGAGGGATGTATACGGGAATAGTCGGCCCAACTGTATTCTACGGAGCTGAGACTTGGGGAGGGGGGTCATCTCGTTCATGTAGAAACCTGTTTCGATATCAGAGCACCCTTTGATAGCTCATTGAAATGTTTTTTTCCGTTTGCATTTCCTAACTATGTAGATAGTTTTAATTTTTTTCATTCCGTTGCGAAAATTTTGGTGAGTAAAAGTACTTTACAACATCATGTTATAGGTTTTCTACTGTACGTTTAAACAACAAATTGTCAGGAAATCAATAGTCCAATGTAACAGTTTTAGTGTTCTGGGCACATTGAAAAATGGATATTAGATAGTGTCCTCCAACAATGTACAATAATTAATGGGATGTAGAGGCAAATCTATTCACAATCATTAGTTGTAAGTTAATGTTAAGTATATATAAGTAGCAAATGTTGTCCTCAGAACCGCTCACGCTGACAAAGACCTGGTACCTATCCTCTGTGTATTCTGATATTTCTGTAAATGGTCAACCTGTAAATATACCTAAATAACATTTGAATACGTAAATTCGAAAATTCTTTGCGGCCAGCATGCAGAAATTTTCTGCGTCAACAGAGGACGCGTTGGTCGACCGAACGATACACACGTTAATGCACCACCCGACATACGGGCAACTTACTTGCATAGGCAAGCTCTTCTATAGATTTGATGGAGTGCTCATGCATGAGAGGTTTTTATCGAAGAGGCACAAGCAAAGCAAGTCGACAGCGCATATTTTCCTGGAAGGCGGACATGTGAGGACAAAAACGAGGGCCGAGTATTGGCTTCCGATAAGCGACGCAGACACAGGATTTTGGGGACCTGACCTCGCGAGGCGGTGACATTGTCGAGAGGGACGATAAACTTTTCAATAGAGACGAGGGCATCTCAATGAGAGACATTAACCTTCCCGCGTGAAACGAGGGCATCTCAATGAGAGACATTAACCTTCCCAGGTGAGGCGAGGGCATCTCATGAGAGACATTAACCTTCCCACGTGAGACCAGGGTATATCAATGAGAGACATTAACCTTCCTACGTGAGACGAAGGCATCTCAATGTGAAACATTAACCTTCCCACGAGAGACGAGGGGATCTCGATGAGAGACAATAACCTTCCCTCGTAAGATGAGGGCATCCCATTGAGAGACATTACCCTTCCCACGTGAGACCAGGGCATCTCAATGAGAGACATTAACCTTCCCACGTGAGACGAGGGCATCTCATTGAGAGACATTAACGTTCCCACGTGAGACGAGGGCATCTCAATGAGAGACATTAACGTTCCCACGTGAGACCAGGGCATCTCATTGAGAGACATTAACCTTCCCTCGTAAGACGAGGGCATCTCAATGAGAAACATTAACATTCACAGGTGGTAATATAACCCGACCAAGGATAAAGATTATCTTCCATATGCAGGCAATGATACTTCCAGTGGACGCTGCTTCCTTCATTCGGAAGACAATCATACCGTTGAAGAAAATTAATAAAAATGTAAAGGCATCTGCATTCCTTCGAGAGGTGACCACCTCCTACGGGGAGACGTCTTTATGCTGCAGAAAGACGATTAGCATTCATCCTAGACAAGATCAATCAAACGAAAGGAGACAACAAATTACATTTATTCGACCATAATACAATATTTTTTGAAGGACTGTATCATTCCTATGAGTGACGATATGGATTTCGCTCCATAGTTGTCTTGTTATGTGACGGGTGTCCTAGTGCGGGGCTAGTGGGAAGACATACTTTTGACTACGAATGACATGCTTTAGGGTTGTTTTGATGGTTCAAGCATGCAAGTTTACACAATACGGCAGAAATGAATGAATCAGAAAGTAAAACGATTTTTATTTTACAAGTTGAATTTTGTACAGGATGCCACATGTTTGGATAATTTCCCGACAACAAATGAGACGGGATCGTTTCACTCGAGTCTCTGGTCATTTATTACACCAAGATACTTTGATTGGTGACATCTACAACCAGCTGACCGCTCTGCATGCGTCTTGCCGACAATAAGCGTCCACACACTGGATGTGAACCGTTGTGAATGTGGACCAATTCATTATTCATTTTAGTAATAGTAGCGGAAGGATTTTTTCCGGTAGAATAAACTGTCGTGTCATATTGAAAAAGGAATAAAGGATGACCTGTCTCTAGTGTTGAGGATGGGAATAATATAAATAAGGAAGAGCAAGCGACCGAGTACCCTTGCGGTACTCGTACATACATGGTGCGAGGAAGAGGGTGCGGGTGGAATGACTGGGTCCGTGTTGAATTGGTGCCGGGAAGAGGGTGCGGGTGGAATGACTGGGTCCGAGTTGAACTAGTGCGGGAAAGAGCGTGCGGGGGGAATGGCACTGTCCGAGTTGAACTGGTGCGGGAAAGAGCGTGCGGGGGGAATGGCACTGTCCGAGTTGAACTGGTGCGGGAAAGAGCGTGCGGATGGAATGACACTGTCGGAGTTGAACTGGTGCGGGAAAGAGCATGCGGGGGGAATGGCACTGTCCGAGTTGCACTGTTATGGAAACGGAACAGCCGGGCCCAGGCTGAACTGGTGGTGGTGGAATTGCAGAGTTAGGTGCATGAGATGCGGCTGGAGAATGGTAACGAAAGCCTCTGGGACTTCAGGGCACGACCACCTCAAAGGACGTGAGGTGATGAGCGTGAGGTGCTGAGCGTGGGGTGATGAGCGTGAGGTGCTGAGCGTGGGGTGATGAGCGTGAGGTGCTGAGCGTGGGGTGATGAGCGTGAGGTGCTGAGCGTGGGGTGATGAGTGCGAGGTGATGAGCGTGAGGTGATGAGCGTGAGGTGCTGAGCGTGGGGTGATGAGCGTGAGGTGCTGAG